>JAUTXX010516256.1:0-11669 GCA_032273605.1 Panulirus laevicauda | reverse complement strand
GAGGGGAATCGAGCAAGCCATGAACTCCACCAATAATTTCAACAGAACTTTGGAAGAGCCAAGAGGAGGACATTACACTTGCACTAGTCCAGATGTTGGAAGAAACCATGGCACTGAAGACATATATATAAAGAGACACTATTTCTATATAGCAGGGGTATGCTATACATGGATTTACAGTAGGAACAAAGTAAGGAGACTAGGTACATCAGGTGGTGGTGCCAACAAAAAGTTCAGAAATTGAGTACTTTAACCAACTCATACATATACTTTTGAGGGTCACTTAGGTGCAAAAAAGACAACAGAGAAGACTTTACATAATTTCTTTTGGCCAGGGGTACAATCTGATACACTAATGTACACTAATGTATTACAGTTCATGTTGGGTTTGTCAATGCTCTATATCAAAGGGATGGGTGAAAGTTACCACTAAGAAGTATTTCAGTGATAGATGAGCCTTATCAGCCAATAATATTGGTATGTCTGTACCAGCTTCTTATATGCAAAACATATACATATTCACCTACCCATAGGCTGGCCCCCTAAAACATAGTGATATGTAGTCTGCAGAAGAAGCCTTGAATGATGTACAGTCAACAGTGGCAGTACTCTGGGAGGTATTAACTGATCAGGATAAGCAATTTACATTAAATGAAAAGAAGTGAGTAGACCCTTGTCCATACGTACATATGATGATATGTTAATATTCATAAAGAATGTCTCAATAATACAGATTCAAAAAGATGCGATAGTGTTGGTTTTGATACAGTTACAAATGATTGAAACAGATTACTACATAATATCAGAAGTACACAGGCACTGGATATGAAACATAGTTTGGGTATGTGAGTGAACAGTAACAGTTTGGGGTACACAGAAAACATCTGTAATGGCCAAAGTGCCAAATGCAATTTCAATATTCTCTTAACTTTTATGTGTTATAATAAAGTTGTATTTATAAAAAGAGCAATTTTGAAGATACTTTAATGATATATGTAAGAAGGAAATAACATGACTATGTATCTCCTGAAATTGTAGAATGCAACTATGAGAGGCGAGAGAGAGGAGCTGAAAATCCTCTTCTTTTGTGATCTTACTTTCCAAAAGTAGGGATGGACAGAATCAGCCAGGGATTTTCTTCTACAGCTCGGTCAAATGTCTGCTCAAGGTGCGACTTTGCCAGGCAAGAATTGGCAAACAAGTATGGAAGACTTCTTTATAGTTAGAGTCTTTATTGATGAATAGGAAAAGCAGCACCAGGTACATAAGCATAGACTAATAGCATACTAAAATATATGCTTGAAATATAAGCGTCATTCTAAAGCAGACTGTAACAATTAAATGTGTTGTTAACATTGTTTGGCAAAAGTAACTAAAGATATCTTTCGATCTTTGTATCAATAAATAACTAATTGTACATTACAATTTCTACCATATATATATATATATCAGCCTAATAACCATGTTCAACTAACCTCACACCCAGCTCTTCCACCAATGGCTTAACTCTAGTTTACTGCTATCATGAATATGATACAAAGATAACCAAGAAAAAATATCACCAAACTGACTCAAGGTGTAATAATTGCCTTCCTCTAGCACAAAGAGGTTTTAGATAACTGTTTCTTGTACAGAGGAAAATGATGGAGGTGACACAGTGTTTTCCCTAGACAAGACATAGCTTATGTATCTTCTCAATGCTCCATTGTCTAGCAGCTCTTGGATTAGTTGCTGCTTTGTGATTTGATGAATTGTAGAATGGCAACGAGTTTTCTTTAAGTCATCATATTCAGAGAGGCTTTATATAAATGAGATTAACTGTATAGGGATCAGACCTCTTCCTTAACAATGTCAATATTGCCAATCTCAGCCCTTACAGACAAATAAGGGCCAGTGTTGGTTAATAGTTCTTGACTGTGATGCATATTTTTAACAGATTCTGCGCTACAATCTTGTAGTTCTTCAGCACTGCTAAAATTCTTTACTGATGGGTGAAGCATCAAATTGTCCTCAGATGTTTGGCTCTGTGAGAAATCATAAGGTTTCTCTCCTGTACAAATATTCAAGTGTTCCACCAAACCACTCTTTTGAGAAAAGGAATTTTGGCATTGGTAATATTCATATGTTTTCTCTTCTTTATGGACTGACATGTGCTTCATAAAGTATCCCCTGTGGAAGAAACATTTTTTGCAGTGTAAACATTCATATGGCTTCTTTCCTGCATGAACTTCCATATGCTCTGCTGAACTACTCTGTGAAAATGTCTGTTGGCACTGTGACCAATCATAAGGCTTCTTTCCTGTATGAAGTCTTGTGTGCCGTACTAAAGAACTCTTTCTTGTGAAGTTTTTTTGGCAATGTGAACACTTATATGGTGTCTCTCCTGTATGAACTTTCATGTGCACCTCTACATGACTCCTACGTGAGAAGGTCTTTTGGCAATAGGAACATTCAAAAGGTTTTTCTCTTGTATGAACTTTCAAGTGTTGCACTAAAGTACTCCTTTGTGAAAAAGTCTCCTGACACTGTGGACATTCATATGGTTTCTCTCCTGTATGAACTCTCACATGCTGCACTAAGTAACATTTCATGGAAAAGGACTTTTGGCACTGTGAACATTTATATGGTTTTTCTCCTGTATGAATTTTGATGTGCTTTGCTAAAGAATTCTTCTGTGCAAATGACTTTTGGCACTGTGAGCATTCATATGGTTTCTCTCCTGTATGAATTTTGATGTGCTTCATTAAAGAATTCTTCTGTGAGAAGGACCTTTGGCACTGTGAACATTCATATAGCTTCTCTCCTGTATGAAGTCTCTCGTGCTGCACTAAATTACTCTTCATCGAAAAGGGCTTCTGGCAATAGGAACATTTGTGTGGTTTCTGTCCTGTATGAACTGCCATGTGCATCACTAAATGACTGCTCCGTGAGAAGGTCTTTAGGCACTGTGAACATTCATATGGCTTCTCTCCTGTATGAACCCTCATATGCTGCACTAAAGTGCTCCTATGAGAAAAGGCCTTTTGGCACTGTGAACATTCATATGGCCTTTCTTTTGTATGAACTCTCATGTGCTGTGCTAAATAGCCTCTTTGTGAAAAGGTCTTTTGGCAGAGTGAACACTGATATGGTTTCTCTTCAGTATGTGCAATCATGTGTTGTGCTAATATAGTCCTGTCCAAGAAGGTTTCTCGGCACTGGAAACATTCATATGGCTTCTCTCCTGTATAAATATTCATATGCTGAATTGAATTATTCTTCTGGGAGGACTCGGCACTGTGATTATTCATGTTGTTTCTCTTGTACACTTCTCAAGACTATAATATTAGGTACAGTTTTTCTAGCATGACTAACTCACGTAAGATTTCTTACCTGTGGGTTTCAACATATTTTTTTCCTGATGAATTTTCTACAGATATAAAATGCCAGTCAGATGTCCTTCATGATGCAATGCTGTAACACAACAATATCACAGTCCCCAGCTGCAGCCTTGAGAGCCTCAAATATTCAATGAGTGAGCACCAGAGGTGGGATGAATGATCTTGGCAGAAGTGGTGTATGGGATGTTTATAAGATGAGTAAGTAGTTTGCTGCTACCAACCTAACCAATTCTAGGTCAACCAGAGTCAACTTGAGAAAGCTGAACTGTTCACAAATCATGTGGAGAGTGTAGCAGCTGTCAATGTCTGCCTTCCCCAGTAAAGTTACAGGTCAGGCCCTCCCTCCTTCTTGTCCACTCATTGAAACACCACACCCGGTTAACAGTGGCAGTTCCAGTTTACTACCTATATTTCTCCTGGCTTTTGTTTACATGAAAAATCATTAGTTTCTTCCCTGCAGACTGCTTGTTTTTACGCTGATGGTCTTCTACTTAAGTCAGGTTTCTACTATTGTTGACAATAACTGAACTGATTTTTGTAATTAATACCGATATAATTAATAGAACATTTTCTTGTATATCTCATATAATCACCTTCAGGGGATATGGACAAGCATTTACATCTCAGACTTTCCATATGTGATGTACCATTCATAGTTCATGTGGAATTTCTGGAAGAAAGTTGTCATTACCAAAGATATTTGAATATATGAACTTTAATTGCAAAATAGTAAGGAGACAATTTCTCAGATAAAATACAAAGTTCCATTTACAGAGTTTTAAGACATAATATGAGCAGCCTGACTGTACTTGATATTAACAGGTTCTTTGTCCATAAGAAATGTGGCTTTGATAACAGAATTTTGATAAAAATGAAGTTTGATAAACAGAATATCAATTACAGACTTTCTAGGTAAAAGGTTAAATCCTTTCCTTCAATTTCTTAACCACATTTTCATTTAATGTGTCCTTTTTATACCACTGTCACTACTGTTGTCATTAATGCTGTTTCTGTCGCTCCTGTTACTGATGTCACCCTTTTGATTTTATTAATGCTTTTTCTGTTGTTAGTCACTATAGTGTTGTTATCAATACAATTTCTGTTGCTTCTGTTTTTATATTTTCTCAGTCATTATTGTTCTTCAACTGTATCTACTGTTGTTGCTGTTCTTTTTATTACAGACATGCTTATTGGTACCTTTTCTGCTTTCATGCAAATGGTAGTATAAATACCTAAGTTCAATTTCTTAACCACAATCTCATTTAGTGTGCTCCTTTTGTCACTGTCATTCTACTGTTGTCATTAATACTGTTTCTGTTGCTTCTGTTACTGATGTCACCCTTTTGTCTTTATCAATGGTATTTCTGTTGTTACTGTCACTATAGCATTGTTATCAATACTATTTCTTGCTTGTTTTTATATTTTCTCAGTCATTATTGTTCATCAACTATATCTACTGTTGTTGCTGTTCTTTTTATTACAGACATGTTTATTGGTACCTTTTCTGTTTTCATGTAGCTGGTAGTATAAATGTAGAATGTTATTGTCATAATGCTCTTCTCTTCATACTGCAACACTTGCCAAATTTCATTCCTATGGCAGCTTGTTGATCAGGAAAGATTGGAGGCATACATCACATTCTTGTGCTAAACACCAGGACCTGTCAATGATGTGAAAAAATTAGCATTGGATATTCAGGGTTATACAGATGAGACCCTTAACATGATGGGCTACCAACAGGTAGAGATAAGACTTTTACATTACATAATGACATTATACCAAGATGAGGTCATTAACATCAAGTTCTGACAATGTAAGAATCTCAGATATTTAATGAATGATATCATTGAATGTGCAGGGATAAGATTCAACTCTGCATTTTTTTTGTATTCAGACAAACAATCCTTCACATCAAATACTGATGATATAAAGAGATCAGATACCTATTATTGAATATCGAACATGAACAAAGAGCAGGCTCCTTATTATAAATACTGATGATATAAAGATATCAGATACCTATTATCAAATACTGACTATAAACAGAGATCAGACACCTTACATCATATACTGATGACCTACAAAAATCAATAACAATCCAAGAAGACTACAGGCTAATAGCAAAGACATAGCATATTACTGAAGTTGTTTAGTCTTAAGAAGTAAACTCATTACATTTATGGAATCAAGTAATCTACATAACCTAGGACATTATGGTTTTAGGGTAGGAAGATCTTGCTTCTCATTTGCTTGACCACAGTGATAAAATTGCAGAAGCCCTAAAGAACTAACAAAATGAAAGTGTATTTCATAAATGTGACCAAGGTGTTCCTGCACATAAAATGTGTAAGATTGGGATAACCAGCAAAAGTAGATCATTGATATACAACTTGTTAAATACAGATCACAATAGTTTGTTGTAAGTCAGGCAGTTTCCAGTGCCTTCAAGGTACACAGCTCAGTCCCCCAAGGAATTGTACTTGCAGTTACACCCCTCTTGTTCCTCACTTTTATATCTGAGATTGACACAAACATGAATCACAGATATGTATCATTCTTTGAAGATGATACTAGAATAAGTATGTATGTCTCATCAGTAGAAGACCCTAATAACATTCACAACCATAAAAAAAATCTTCCTCTAGGCCACCAAAAGAGGTTTGTTTCTGGGATGTGGTCAATATGGAAGGGGATTATGAAGTTGCCTAGACAATGAACTATCCCTCTATCTAAATCTCTGATGCCTGTTTCTTCCAGGAACTTCTCCATGGGAGTGCCCGAGGCAAAAGAGTCTCCACAAGTGGTGAACTCCAGTGCCACTACTTAGCCTTTAGTGCCTCTCTCCTAACAGGCCACTGGCAGATAGCAAATCAAGCACGATGATGAAAAGTTTAATAAAAGAGTGATACATGTGGGAATATTGTATCTTACAGAACTTCATGCTTTTGAGTTATTTAGACAATAAATCCAATCATAGTCAAATACAGTAAAACCTCTGTTATCCAAAATAACTGGGGGAATCAACTGTTCTAGATAACATGATTTTCAGTAATATTAGGGATTTTAGAATATCAAATAATTCAGAAGTTGTAATATCTCAAAATATTTTACACATAAGTATTTCACAAGGACATACAAATATATGCAAACAAGCAAATGATGAAGTCATTTATATGTAATTCCTTGGACTTGCCTCTTGCCAACCTCTTGCACAACTCCATCTTTTCAAGGCTTAAAATGTTCCTTTTGCACCTCATGCTAAACATAGACAACCTCAAGTAGCTGTCAGGCAATTGCTGACAACACTTGAAAAGAGCCATTGTCTACCACAATAATCCAGGGTGCACAAAATACACAAATATGCAAGACCAGTGCACAACACTGCACCAAAAATCATATGAGAGACAGTACCCAATTGCCAGCACCACAAAACATTGGGTGGTCAGTACACTAATTGCTGCAGCATGGTGTGCTCACAACCCAAAATACTTTTAAATGTTTTTAAATTTTTTAACAACAAAAAATGAAAAACTATGTTGTTTTAAAGATTTTGTTTGTTAAAATAAAGAATAATAGAGGTTTTTACTGCATACACGAAACTGAATCCAATTTTTGTGTAGAAGTAAATTCAATACAAATCTGGCAACCAATTTTGAATAAAAACAGATTTATAATATCTAATAATATAAAACAGCTAATAGCTATAACCAATAAAACGAATCAATACACTTTTGTAAGTACAAAATTTTTTTTATTAGAGAATTGTGTAGTTGTTTTCAGAAGGTGATGAAACAGACGATTTTCCATTAATCGCTGAAAAAGTTAGATGTACATAGATATACAATTAGTCTCCTTTCAAGAGACTGAAGAGTTAAAATAAATAAAATAATTTAGTCCCCTTTCAAGAGACTAAAGAGTTAAAATAATTGTAAAAATATACTACTCATCATTACTGCTGAGTAAGTTTAATATGTATTGTATAGCTCAAGAGGGAAAGTACCCTCATGTCTCCCACTTAAATGTGCCCCTTTACCGAAAACAACATGCTTTTCAACATGGATAAGTTCCAACTCCTCTGATATGGTAAGAATGAAGAAAATACATGCAGTATAGAATACTGGACAAACAGACACCATCGTATTATGATTCAACAATGCAAAAGAGATAAGAAAGGGGCAACAGTTGCCTCTTAAAAAGATGGTAAGATGGATCCTTGTGACTTTCAAGACAATGGAGGAGTGATGATGGTTTTCAAAGCACTAAAGCTTTCACAAACAGCATACTGCTGTGTACTGACATCGACTTACAAGGATGGAGAAACTGCCAAGTTAGAAAGTGTTCAAAGATCTGTCACAGCCCATACTAACATGGTAGAGCAAATGAACTAATAAGATTGGATAAAAACACTGAGGATGCAATCCCTCATACATAGACAGAAAGGCATAATATCATTTACACTTGGAAAATCTTAGAAGGCATGGTCCCTGACCCATACTCAAAAACACTCCCAATGGGCATGACAGGCAAAAAACTAGGTAAAATGTTACCCCTAAAATCAAAAGGTGGGGCATACATAAGAGAAAAAACCATGAACATCCAGGGCTCCAGGACTATTCAACACATCACCTTTAGTCATCAGAAACACTAATAGTGGAGATATCAAAGAAGGCCCTGGATAAGTATTTACAAAGTGCACCAGATCAGCCAGGCTCTAGTGGTATGTGGGTCTATGGGCTGCAGCTTACAACATTTTGGTTGACTAATGACTCAGTTTAATGGTCTGAATACAGTCTGGGCTATGATGATAAAAGACCTTCAAAGACTTCACATATACCTTTGAAGTGAAGTGTTCAAGACATATCAAAATCAAACTCTGTGTGATATACTGCACATATCACAACAATAATACAAAATACTACTGAAAAACTGAATTCAGATCATCAACTTCAGTTGCCTGATATACCAAGTTCAAAAGATGAATATGAAATCTTGACAATAAAGGGGTCAGTCCATTAATAACAAGTAACAATGATATACAAAAGGAAGAAATCCTGTCAACATCACCTGGTGATGACATGAAGAGTTCAAGTCCCTAACATCATGTGTTAACAATACAAGGTTATCAGATCATATACATCAGGTTCCCATTATAAATAAAGGTAAAATCCATTGCCTGGGGGTTATTGCTGTATTTACCAGACAAATGTTCTTTTTATCAAAACATTCAAATGAAATTCTAGTAACATTAACTGAAAGAAATATTTCATAAAATGTACAAGTATGATATCGACCTGTAAGATTCAACTTAGTAAAGTATGTGACACAGTTGAGGATGGGATAAAAAGAAAAAAGCATGAAAATTCCAGAAAAGGGCAATAAAAATAATAACACCTGGGAGAGAAATAGACAAAATGAGAAAAGATTAAAGGAAGCCAAGCCCAATCCTTCACAGAAACAAAAGTTTCATAGTCATAGAAATGAATATTCTAAAGATACTGAAGAGAATATGATGATACTATTATATAAACATCATTCCAATCACAAAGAGATCCTATAAGAGCAACTTATGACCCAAAGCTTAGGGTAGAAAGGTTTCCTAAAGACTGGATTTTTCTAAAACATCAGATTGAAAATAGGAGTAAGCTCTTGTATAATACTACCCATGAACCCATCTCCAAGGGATTCTGAAACGTCAAGTCTGAGATAACATCATTAGCAGGGAAATCTTTATGACAAGGATGCACTTCCTTTTGTCAAATGAAAATGATACAACTTTGCCAAAGGTAACTTTTTACTCTCTGTGTAACCACAGGCAGGCAGTCTTATGAAAGTATGTGAACTTGGAAAAGACACTTGTGTGAAGAAATACCAGATGAGATTGAGTGTAAAGTGGGAAAAGGTGAGAGTATGCTAAGCTTAAGGAGTGAGTAAGGAATGGGAGGTACAGTGTCCACGAGAATTCTTATCTGCCCCTATATATGGGAGGTGCAGTGTCAACAAAAATTCTTGTCTACCCTTATATATTTTCAGAGCCAATATCACACTTGCATTTTAGTACTTTGTCATCTCTCCTTTGGCCTTGATTACCATCTGCAAATGTCTGGGCATGGAATAGGCAAGGTTTTTTAAGTTCTAGGTCCATGATTTGGGTCCACAGGTCTTGATCTCCTAAATGGGGCAAAGCACTGATGAGGTGATGCATGAAGTAAGTTCTCAGTTTGGTTGAGGTGTGGGGAGTCCCCAAGCCACTCCAGCAGTTGAATATTTTTCACTGATAACCAATTCATTATCTTTCTAGCCTTCTGGCAGGGAGCACTATCCTGCATAAAAAGATCACATCTATAAATGTCATAACAAGGAAGCAGGTCTTATAGTGTTTTAATATACTTTTCTCCATTCATTGTAGTGTTTTTAGTTAAGAATTCCAACCCTTCCCTACTCATTGCACCACCAAAGCAACTCCAGATCATCACATGATCTGTGTGTTTTGACACTATCACTGTGAAGCAAGAGTCATATCAGCTGGCACCCTCTGACCTCCTCAACCTCCCCTGTCTTACTCACTGTTGTTCTCTCCAGTTGTCGAATTTATTTGCAAATGTGAGTCATTTGCATTTCATTTCCTTTGTGAGCAGGGGTTTAGCAGCTGGCTTGTTATATGGAATGCGAAGGTCCTTTTGCAGGTGTTGTCAAATATTTTTGAGAGATATTCCTAGAAGTTTTGGATGGCTGAAATGTGAGGATTTCAAAACTTCTTATCTTAGGAGGTTATCTGAAGATCTAGAAGCCTTCCTTGGGTGACCAATCATAGGCTTTGGTGGTGGGATGACGTTTTAAGGGAGGCTGTGAGCAACAGTGAGCAACCACCTGATTGTTCATTCTGAGTGTCCAATTTGCCTACAAATCTCATGTGTAATAACATTCTCATGCTTCCTGGCAAGAATTTGGGCTTTCTTCTAATTAGAAAAGTAAGAACCAAACATCTTGAGGCACACATGGAGAAAGTGAAATTCACAAAATGAAGAGGCAGCCAGGAGGAGTAAAGAAAGAGCATCCTTCCTGAAAGATAACAAGATAACCTGAGGCACACTAAGATTAGTTGCTGGTGCACACACCACTAGAAATACTATTCTTAACGATCAGATGTACGATGAGTTCACTCTTATCCTTGGATTGCCTTTGAAAATATGTGGAGGGTGAACAAGGATTTTTTGCAGAGACTGTATTTAAGGAAACAGTGTTGGCATGTGTGGGAGACGTGTGTAAACATGTATAGGGTGGGAGTTGGGAACCTTAGAAAAGGTAGACAGTGATGGGATGGCACTGTAAAGTTGCTAATGAAGGGGAAAAGAGAGGTATATGCATTACTTATGGGAAAGGAGTACAAATGAATGGGAGATGTGTAGAAGAAACTGGCAGGAGGTCAAGAGGAGGGTGCAAGGGTTGAAAGAGGGCAAATGAGTTGGGGTGAGCGAGTATCTGTAAACTTCAAGGATAAAAAGATGTATTGGAACAAGGTTAACAGTCTGAGAAAAACAAGAGGATGAATGGGAACATCAGTGAAGATGGCAAATGGGGAAGTGGTAAAAGGAAGTGATGAAGTGAGGAGATGGAGTGGGTACTCTGAAGCACTGTTGAATGCGTTTGATGAAAGGGTGGCGGAAGTAGAGTGTTTGGGTTGGAGGTGGTATACAAAGTAAGAGTCTTGGAGAGTAGCTTGTTAAAGAAAGAAGTGGTGAAAGCCTTGCATAAGTTTAAATGTGGCAATGTGACTGGAGTGGATGGTACTGTTATTGAAAAATCTGTTGGTCCTTCTACCCCTACCACATTAATCAATGTCTTTCTGATCTCTACCACTACCACAAACAGTCTAATTAGGACCTAGTGGTCTGTTGCTGTTTCAGTTCAGTTGTAATCAGTTGTATCAATTTCTTAAGAAAGAGGGTTGCTATGCTGTTGATTGGTTGGTTAAAATTTTCAATGTATGTATGAATCAAGGCGAGGAGGTACCTGAGGATTGTATAAAGGCAAGGATGACAAAGATGAGTGTTCAAACTACAGTCATAAGTTTGCTGAGTGTTCTGGGTAAGCTTTATGGGAGAGCAGTGACTGAGAGAGCGAAGGTATGTACAGAGCATCAAACTGGGGAGGAACAATGTGGTTTCAGAAGTGGCAGAGGATGTATGGATCAGGTGTTTGCTTTGAAAAATGTAGTGAGAAATACTTAGAAAAGCAAATGGATTTGTATGTAGCATTTATGGATCTGGAGAAGGCATATGATAGAGTTGA
>JAUTXX010516245.1:0-11670 GCA_032273605.1 Panulirus laevicauda | reverse complement strand
TGTGTGTGTGTGTGTGTGTGTGTGTGTGTGTGTGTGTGTGTGTGTGTGAAGTGTTCGGAAGCACATGGGTTTCCCAAGCCTCATCGGATTCTGCTGCAGCCGCTGACCTTGATGGAGCTGCCAGCCTAGACCAGTTGAGAGTTGTTGCTGACCCTACCGATGCTACTCAAGGTCATAAGAGATTCCTGCATATCAAAGGTTCTTTCAGAGAAGATGTACTTGGGAAATGTTCACATTTCAAAGCAACACACAAGATACTCTCCCTCAGGGCTCTCCAAATTTCCAACACATCATGCCATGCGTTGAATAGAAAGTTTGGAGCAAAGTGGTATATGGGGGCGACGCGCTGTAAATACGTTGCAGGAGGGCGTATTACGGTATCAGCGTAAACTGAGCAGTGGTCTGCGAGGCTTAGTCGTGATTGACAGTCGCTTTCTAAGTGTCATACATGATAAGTTATAGACCGAACGGATGAAAATGAGGCCGTTGTTCGTCTGTTCCTGAGGCTACCTAATAAAGATGAGGAAAAAATGGAAAGAGGATGTCAGTTCCTCGGATACATCATTGTGGAAGAATTACTTTAGGATAATATATTTTTCGTGGTGTGATTTACTTCGCCTGAGATGTAAGGATTCTCTGAGGTGAAAAATGCCCCAAAAGTTAAGGAGATTGCTAAAAATGAGGCGAGTCTCACAAGCGTTTTAGCTGGCAAAAATGCCGCCCTTGTATCATATCAAAAGACTTTCCGTCGTGTATCCTACGAGAATTTCACCACTTGAATAACTGACTCGTATGAAATGTGGAACAGTTCACAAATACTACCTAATGAATTACACGTGAGACTGTCAAAAGATTTACCGTGTCGATGCACATACAAAGAGGTAACTCTACATATTTGTCTTACAAAAGATTATGATGATGGGATACGATTCTATAAAATGAATCTTTGTTCTTATTGTAAATTGCCGACTGTGGCACAGAATTAACTGATATAAGTAGTTAATGTACTAGTCAGGTTGATTAGTGCTGTAGCAAAGTTAAGCCGTGTTGTAGGTTCGTGTGGTCGTGAAAGAAGGATGTGGTGTGGCTCTGAAGAAAGATGGTGTGATGTTGAAGACAATTGATGCAGTGTTGACGAGAGGTTGCAGGATGGGTGTGTGATACTAGGAGGTCGAATGGTACTGAAGGTCGCAATCATCATGTAAGTTTGAAGTGTACTGAAGAGCGGATGTATAATGGTGCAAGGAGGCTGAACGGTGGTGTGAAAAGGTTTTGTGGTTCTGGGGGAATAAGGTGTGACGATGTAGGATTCATGGAACTGAAATAGCATGATGCAATGAGCAGCAGCCAACACCACTACAGTCGTCTGGGAAGACAACACTAATGGCTCATGTTGTTACAGAAGGCAGCAGTTAGGGCATATCTTTCACTAACTTCTGGCCGCGACCTCCTCTTTGTTTCTGCTGTTCTTAACTTCTCTGATGACTGAATTAAACAGGGGGCTCTAAGGCATCGCCAAACTTTTCGAAAGCAAGATCAAGGAAATCCCACAGAAGAAAACATCACCTAAGTTTTGAAGAAGGCGATTTTTCCTCTAAAAGGGCCACGCTCCCCTTTAAGTTCTTCCTCCCCTTTCTTTCAGATGTTTCCCGCAGATCTGACTAGTTCCCTGCAGTATAACCTTAACCGCTCCCACAGAGTAGCACACTGCTCTACACGGGACCAGAGATGAAGTAATGAGTCTGCCCAACTTTCCAGAGTAATGGAAGAGTCTGTTTATAATCCCACCGAATCAAATGAATGACATGACTGAATAAGCGGTCAATACCAGTATGGTTTCGATACTCCACTGTCGGTGAAGGAGAACTTAGACGCAGGGGTGTGTGACGGGAGTGAAGGCATAGGGGGTGAGGCACTTAGCTGGCAGATTTTCCTCCGCCATGCCTATCCCCACACACCTCACAATCTAGGAGGACGACACAGGCAGATTCTCCTCCGCCATCCCTATCCCTACACATTTCGAGACACCCATCATACCCACACCCTCTCATCCACAACATCTTTCCCTCCATCTGAATCTCTCCCTCTTTCCTCATCTACACACTCACTTACCATTCCCCATAATCTCAACAGAGGAAGGGATCGCGGAAGGGTGAGATGGGAAGGGAGCCCTTCCTGTAGCAAAGATACGTCATCAATAGTGATAATTATAACGGTAATAGTGAAGGTAAAGTTGATTATCATAATCTCAAGAGGAATGGGCGGATTTCACATCTACTACACCGAGCAATAATGTGAGTCGTCACTGATGATTTTTCATATCTTGATTACTCACTCATCCTCCCACTCTCTCCTGCTGATTTATATCAGAAAACGAATACTATTTCTTTCGAGGGAAACTGTGAGGTACTCCTAAATGTCTTGCAGATCATTCATATATCTTTCTTTGGCTGAAAGATTTTTCTTTTGGGTAGAAAACACTAAAAACAAAAAATGTTGCATAGATAAAGCTACGAGGGACGTTTCAGTAAGATCCCTCTGAAATCTATATCCTTCTTAATGGCTTTGTTGCTACTCCACATCAAAACATAGATTCATATAAAAGATATCAAACTGAAAATATACAAGATATTTCAAAGTTAAATTCTTGTTTTATATTTCAAACTGATTCAGTCTAGTGTGATGAGACTGTGACGTAAAAGAGACCGTATGCGTTACCAGAAATTTAAAAAAGCAGATTGCACTTTCCTTCATCTCTAATTACCACTTTCTGCCATCGCTAATTAAATTTCTGAAAATATATAAACCTCCTTTGATACAAAATGCAGTAGGAATTAGTAAAAGGGAATTAAAAAAAAAAGAAGGCCGTTTTCAAACCCCACTCAACATTTTCTGAGATGGTTTTCAATGGTTGGTTTCCTCTACTCGCCGGACGCACGACGAGACATTATTGTGCTAGTTCATCAGCCGTGAAGGACCCGTCGCAACCCGGTTGATGAGGTGCACTCTCAAGGATCCCCCCCCCCCACCAACCTGTTGAGTTCGCCTCTGAAAAGTTTTCAAGGGTCCTCCAGGTTATATCTCATATACTTGCCGGCCAGCTGGAGGAAAAGTCTCGGGTCCAGCGTTGGTTATGATACTAAATGCATCTGTATTTTTGACTGAGCTGAGCTTCTCCTTTCTGTCGGGTTGATCCAACTACTACGACTGATTTTTGAGGGGTAAATCCTGCAGAATTTTACACTTTACTGTAAAGGGGTTTATCCTTTCATACCCCCTTCTACTTGATCAGGTACTTCATCGAATAAAAACATTTAAAAACGAATCCTAATATAATATTTTCTTTTTCAACTGCTTAGCTGGTGTTATTCATGTATAGCTCCTTAGGAAAAAAAATTTTCTGTCTATATAAGAAAAACAGATACTTGATACTTCGAATATGCAATCTTTAGTTTGACGCCTCTTGAAACCTCTCAAGAGTTCATTTAATCCTTTTCTTTTTTTATCAATAAGATAAACGATTTGGTGGGATTACCAGAGGTGAGGTTATTCCTTGTATCTATAGCTATACAAAGGGATTCAAACGGCGACAGATCTCTGGGTCCCTTTGAGGCTGGTTAAGAGACTGGAAAAGAGCAAAGGTTCACAGACTGGTGTGGCGAAAGTTGGAAGGCACAGTTGATATAACTGATAATGCTGATAATGTATCTATATCGATGGTTGATATTTAAAGTGTCCTGGGGAGTAAGACTTTGCATGCCTTCTTGGGGTCGCTCACAGATGATGGACTTAGGGCAACGTTTGTGAGGATGATTTTTTCAGTGTATGTAACAGAAGAGGAGGAAGAGCCCTGTAACCCATGGTACCTATTCGGTTCCGATAACTGTTGTCTTTTGAAACAGGTTCGTAGGAGGACTATAGGAACCAAGAACCAACCACCCATCCCATTCACACCTTCTGGCCATAATGTCATTAACTACCCATCACCATGATCACAGAGGAAGACCAAGGAATACAAAGGAATTCAAACATCAACAACCCACTGGACCCTGTCGAGGCTATCTTTGATAGTGGAGGGCCGAGTAGAATTCTGACTAATGTCAAAATCGTCTTCAAGTACATGGACAGTGTTGAGGACGATGTACACGATGTAGAGTCCCACTCATCTGGCACATAACGGAATAATGTCGTTTCCATATTTGCCGTCCAGAGAAACACAAAAACAGTGGTACCAGAAGTATATATAATAAGCTACGATGAGGTAGCCCTCAATCTGGCCAAGAATGCAACAAAGAGGATCGAGTAGTAGAGGGACATGTGAAATCCTTTCTTCAGCATCAGAGCTGTGGGCTAGTGGAACAAGTTAAGCCAAGAGGAGGTCAGCCCATCCTTTCACTGGAAAACTAAAAGAAAAACTATCTGATTAGAAAACGGGGCTAAGCAACGATGCTCTACGAATGCAAAATACACATTTTACAACACAGGGGGATTACGGGATTCACTAGATGGCACTAGTATGAAAATACAGTTTTCACTCCAGATTACGGGGAACGCTACGAGTGAGAATGGATTTTCCAGGGTAATAATGGAGGCGAGATGAAAACTTTTAGTTGAAGTAATGGATCGATGAGGGATCAGGCAATATCCACGACTCTTTAATGAAACATTAAGGCATCACTAGTTGCCAGGATATAATTAATAATGTATCCATACCACGAGCTAAGGATTAAGGGGGTGTGTAAGTTATGGTGAAGGGTAATAGAATATTAATATGAATGAGTTTGGCTTTATTAATACTAGAATCTTTCAGGCTATACTGAAGACTAAGAAGATAAATGAAATGTAGGCTTAGTGATGTACCATTTGCGACATACCGCTACATAACTAGCTTTATATTCTTGGTGGCTTTTGCACTCGCCTCGACCTTATGATCAGCAGCGGCCAAGCCCACCTTTCCTATGATCATTGTCAAATAGTTCCAGGCGGAGGACTGTGGAGTTAGCCCCTACTTTGATGTTCAACTCTTTCATCCGGCCGGACGCAGGTTGGCTTAATGCCAGCAAGGTGGTTTTCACAGTCGTAACATGAATTTACGTATTTCTGAGGTAATGCATACATGATAACTTCCAGGGAGTCTTGTATCTTAGATCAAACGATAACTGTAAAATTTACAATTCCCTTTCAGAATTCACAGAGATGCGAGAGGGGATATTGAAAGTCTGCCAGGAAGGTAAAATGAGAACGGGTGGAGAAATTCGCCTGATAATAAGCATATACCAGCCATATGTATGAGAACTATTGATCGCCTAGGTGAGAGATCACTGGGTGCGAGGACATCGACCTCATAACGAGGTGGTGATCAATGACCACAGAGTCTTGAGTTGCAAAGCGACCACATTACGTAACAGTGGACACGACATAATCGGAAAACAAAGTGAAACAAAAGAGCAAGCCACTCATAAATGTCACTGCTGCATCCTTTCCTCCTCTTGTCGAGTGTCCAGCTGACTAGAACGAATCACAACTGGTAGAGTCTTTCTTGCTCAACTGTTGACACCAGCTTGCCTGGAGTCTTTGGAGGTATGGGCGATGGGTAAGGTCTGCTGGGACCTCAGCTGGATTGAAGTCTTACGGCGTCAGGAAGGCTGATCATACCGTTCAAGGATGGTAGTAGGAGATACTAGAGGTGACAGATGTATCCAAAGGGAGAGTAAGGAAGCTCGTGACGATAACCAGGGAGATGATGAGCTTCAATCCACTCTACAAGGGTTAAGATAAGGGTGGCTGACAGCGCTGAAGTACGGAACCAGTGGAAGGCCATCCTGTCTCAATTGATTGCTAGAAGGATGCTAATGCTACCCATGGCCATGTGTGAGGCCAGCTTTTCATTAAGGATGTGGAAAATTGTTGAAGCTCAGAATACTTTCAAGTGACTTCTAGCACCGGTGTCGTACCATTACACGATCTTGGCCGCACTTCCAAGCAATTTCCAGCGGTTCTAGGGCACCATTACGCCATCGTGGCCGCCCTTCACGGATAATCGCCTCTTTCTTTGTGATGGCAAAGGTCGCATTGTAGTGAATTACCTGAATACCACTAACCTGTGATACTCCTTATCCTATGGAATAGCCCTACTCCTTCGTGCAGATATATAACTATATCTTAAGAGCATAATGGACCAACGGGTGTGGCGGTTAGCATTGCCGATCGTGATGCACTCAAAGGATGTCCAGGGTCGATCGCAAAGGTTCGAATCCTGATTGCAGCAGCCGATTCACAGTCAACTCAGCTGTTCATCCTCCCCTAAGGGTCGGTCGATAAAATGGGTACCAGGTGGCCATGATTAGGGTATTCAGTTGCTCGCGCCCACTCAGCTAACATAAAAAGATAAAGATAATTACTAATTCAAAAGATACACACTTCACTAATGTACTTGATTCCCTGTGTTCCGCCTTCACTCTGACCAGCTTAACATCTTTGTCTGTTGTTATGATCTTCAACGGTTTACCTGATCGTTTTTTCCCTTTATATCGATGTTTCAACACATCTAGACCTCTAATTCTAAAATTCTAGGCCCTATGTTTTGTCCACCTGTACAGTTACTATGATAACTGAGTATCAGGTTATGCTGGTAAGTAGAAAGTCTCTGCCCTTGGATATGTGCACTACAAAGGCCTGTTCATAAGGTAAAGACGTCCGGTTATCATATAGCAGAATCTCTCAATAGTCTTAATCTTCAGATTATGTCTCCTCCGTTTCCTCATTTTTCTCCACAGTTCTCGACCCGACCCCCACAGTAACGACACCTGTGGAGTGATTCATTAACCGCAATTCTTTTTTAATGTAATTTATGGATCCCATAAAGCTCGGGGGCGGATGGGCTTCCCATGTAAGTCGGTAGTCTGGGTCATTAAGCCAATGCCGTTGGCTGGCTTTTACGAAATTGATGTAGATTAGGCCAAAGTTCGTCTTCTGTCTGTCAACAATATTCATCATTACGGTCATCAGAGACTGTCATCAATGGCTCGTGAAAATGAGTTATATTATTGGAGTGTGTGTGTGTGTGTGTGTGTGTGTGTGTGTGTGTGTGTGTGTGTGTGTGTGTGTGTTCTGGTGTGTTGTGTGTATGATGGATGACTATAAAGCTCAATATACGTGTAAGTTGAATCGTACTTATGACACTTGAAAGGAGAGGATTTCTGGATACCTACAAGGCTTTATATGAAAAGAATAACATTTGACAGGCAAAATTTTCTACTGTGAGCTGGCAAAATGTTTCGACAGAACCAATATCATCTTTACTGGAAGTTGTAGGGGAAGTGAGCTGCCCGGGAGACTTGAAGACCTAAATGTTTATAAGTCAAGTCATTGATATGAGATGGCAGACTTACATGCTAAGGCTGAAGCCTCGAATACACTAACATATCACAAGGAAACAAGAGAGATGGTGTTTATTCACTCCTGGGAAGGTCCTTAACACAGCAAGGAACGTTGTTATTCATCTTGTTTGGTTGTGGCTAATTAGTTTGCAGCCTGTTCCTCTACCGCCAAAGCTGAAAAGCCAAATTTGCTCCCCATTGCCCGACATCTGGCATCTTTCCTGTAGCAACAGAATTATTCACTGGTTGATACGCACAGTGTTGATGCTTAGGGAATATTTTGGGTCACTGGCTTCCTTCTTATATACGATGGCTGCGCTATCTCTGATGGTGTTGGTGCCCTCACTAGAATCAACATCTACGTCATAGTGCCAGTAATTGGATCTGATCTTCAATGCTTTCGTCTTCTTTGTATAAAGTAAAAGTGTTTCCATTGTCACTTATGATTCTGACAATTCTCTTTCAGATCGATGTTCTGAAAGTCTTTCATTTGAGGTGCCAGCCATGGTATTATATGTATGAGATCCTCTCAAATACCTGAAGGCTACTGAATCAGAACACCTTACCAGACTATCTGAAGTCAATCTAAGCAAGGAGTCAGTCAAAGGAGGGTTAAACAAAGATGGCAATTCGACTGCTTAGTGAAACCACGTACTGGTTATTTCAAGGCCCATGCTGTTACACCTCCTCTGATTGGTTGATTTCAAGGTCGAAGCTGTCACGCGTCCTCTAATTGGTTGACTTCAAGGCCAAAGCTGCCACGCGTCCTCTGATTGGTTGATTCAATGCGAGCCTCCAGACTTCATCAAAGAATGTAAACAAAGGACTTTAGTGAAATAAGACGGAGTAAAAGTACCATGTTTCTTTTAAAACTTTACCCAAGTTAAAGTACTTAATGATAAAAGTTTAGAAAGTAGATCCTTGAAAAAGTTATGTAACTCGTTCCACAGTGAACCCCTTGGCTGCTGCAATGCCAACCTGCGATAGTCTTTTTTTTTCTCGCTTGTGTATCTCCTGCATATTCATAGATGATGAAACCCATCGATAGTGCCGAGTTATTGGCACTGCAGAGACGCATCACACGGAAATGCCTAGAGGGAAGCAAGACACACGCGCCTTTTACCATCATCAAGAGCCAAGGACAACATTGATGTAACAGAGGTCTACGTGGCCGCGACACACACCAGGCGCTATGGCTGTGAGATGTCGCGACCTTATCTGGAAATCCCTCTCGCCCTAGAGTAACTTATCAAGGATGTGTAAGTTGAAACCTTAGATTTTCCTCGTGTGATTCACACCCTAATACAGGAGAGATGTACCCAAGGCATTAATTTCTATAGTACGGCAAAAAAAAATTTCCTTTTTATACTTTTATATATGATATGTACTGTGTATGAATAAGTACCACAATATATAAAAGACCCAATATACTCACTCTGAATATCTATACTTGTTTCCCGTGTTAGGAAGGCAGCACCAGGAACAAACGAAGATATGGCCTCATACACACACATCACATCCATTCTTAAGCTGTCATGTGTAATGGGTAAGCGAATTTACTACGAAAGAGGCAATGTACGCATTCTTCAACGAGAGAGTTTAGCATACAAAACGACTTGCCAATAAGTAATAGCAAGACAGGCAATCTGTTGGAAATTAATCAAACGAATATCTCACTTCAAGCCAAGAACTCGTCATGTCTGCGGTATAGAAAATTCTTTAGTTCAGACCTCCTCCTCCTCCTCCTCATCCTCCTCATCCTCCTCATCCTCATCACAAACAGCCTCGAACTGACCCAGTGATCTGTTGCTACTTGCCCCCTACTTGCCTTTCGTGTGACGATTAACAGCAAGATGGACAATTGATGACGAGGGCGTTCGTGTGAGAAATGTCTGTCTGGAATAGAACTACTGTATGGGAAGGGGACACTGTTGGAAGGGAGGGTGCTTCAAGAAGACAGGTATTTCATTTCTTGAACGAAAAAAAAAGAAAAAATATACATATATTTCACCGCCAAGAGTTTATCTTTCAACTCAAACTAATCTTCTGACAGAAGTCTATTCTTCTGGATAATTTTTTTTCTCGGAGAGAGAGAGAGAGAGAGAGAGAGAGAGAGAGAGAGAGAGAGAGAGAGAGAGAGAGAAAATTAACGTTCCTTACCAGATACCTGTTTGTCCAGAGTTCCGTTTGCCTTGATTAACGATGTTACTCCCCATGAAAGCTTACCCCCTTCTCTTCTCCACCCACCCCCCCTCAACAGAAAATATCACCCTCACCCAAAGTATACATTTCCCAAAGGAAAGAAAAATTAAAAAAAAAGCTTAACTTTCTTACGACTAAAGTTACTGCGTTAGCTATTGTTTGTAGATCTCTGAAAGGCTTTTCCTTTTATTCCCAAAAGTTTATTTACACGACCGACATTTTCTTTTGGCCTCCGTGGTTTATTTTCTCACCAAGGTCTCACTTGATGATGGTTAATTAACCATCAAGCCAAAGGTGATTCTGTTGATTACATTCTTGATACCTTGGAGGAGTTGTGTAGCCCATACCTAACTCTCAGATCCGACTCATTTCTGAGAAAGAGACGGACTCACACCGTCTTGCTTACGTCTTCCCATCTTCCTGTTATCTCCCAGTTCTCTTCTCTTCCAAAACTTTATCATTCAACATTACGGTATCTACTTTTGAGGTCATTGGGGTTCACTGTCTAGGCCATTTCTCCAACTAACTCCAAACATTTCTAACAATATTTCTCTCATAGTCCATCATATTCTCCATTATATCAAACGACCTTGTGTTACAATGCTTTCATCTCATTTTGTTCCAGACAAAACAATCATTTGAATTCCTCATTAATGTACATCGGTGAATCATTTATTCATTTTTCAGTCACGCCAAGACAATCCTTGTCATTCACTCCTGGAGCATAGGGCAACATCACTATGACTGAAGCACTTGTGCTACCGAAGTTCAAGTGACGAGATCTCCTGGTGATATGTATGTTGGTGTTCCTCATCTTGGCCTTGCATGTTGGCATGTAATATGTAGATGGTATATTTCTTGTGTACTGTTCATCGTCTGCGGTGTGTAGGTTATCACATTAATCCTCAAACACAAACTGATTACTAATGCAACTACCAATTAACAGTCATTCTTTAACTGTTCTCGAGACTAAAGCATTACTAATAACCAATGACTCCCTATCATAACATCAAGCTGTCGCTATCAGAGACCCAATTCACTAGCTAACATGTAGAAGACCATCCTCCATCACCCTCATTACATACCATTAATCAATACACGGCTCCTCCTGCTCGCCGTAAGCTGAATGTTCTTCAAGCCAACCTCGGCCTAACGCTAACTAGCATCCACAGGAGGTACTACCTAATCAGGAGCGACCAGTAGAGTCAGGGAAGAGTGGCTACAATCGCCGAGCATGAGCTGCTGACTCCGAGGGTCTCCACCCACTGACCACCAGCTAACAGCTCCCTGAAACATACCCCACAAACCACGAGCTAACAGCTCCCTGAAACATACCCCACAAACCACAAGCTAACAGCTCCCTGAGACACATCCCACGGACCACCAGCTAAAAGCTCCCTGAGACACACCCCACAAACCACAAGCTAACAGCTCCCTGAGACACACCCCACGGACCACCAGCTAACAGCTACCTGAGACACACCCCACCGACCATCAGCTAATTACCTATCCAGCAACAAACAACTCGATGCTCCATCCACAAATATCCAGCCAACACCTCCCTAAACCCTTACCTACTTCAGTCCCGATCCACAGCTAATGCCTTCCTGATGTGCTACGCGCAAGCCAATCGGGAAATACATCTGTTGGGATCCGCCCACTAACTACTCGCTAATATCACGCTGATGACCTCAGCCAACAACCCCATAACAAACCCTCGATGACCCATCCACTAACCTTCAGGAAATCATTTTCTCAAGCCCGCATAGTAACCATCATCATCAACCACTTCTCTGAGACTTCAAATGACAACCACCAGATAAGAACACTCTCATCCCACCTACCAACCCTAAAGGTTTCACCCACTAACTAATAGATAACAACACTCCGAGATTAGATTATAACTCCCTCCTGCTCCACACAATGAATGCCAACAATGACAGAACTATAAGCTGCTTATGAGTGAACCCTTATTGAGATATTGCTAGAAATGATAGATAGATAGATAGATAGATAGATACGAGGAGGAGGAGGAGGAGGAGGAGGAGGAGGAAGAAGAAGAAGAAGAAGAAGAAGAAGAAGAAGAAGA
>JAUTXX010516234.1:524-11671 GCA_032273605.1 Panulirus laevicauda | reverse complement strand
GGATACATAGAGCCTCCTTAACAACACACACACACACACCCACACACACACACACACACAGTCCCACTGTTAAAAGAACTTCCACACTTATAAGTGTTTAGTTCCACTTCACATATGATTCGTCAGCTGAGGTTAATATATCTATTTCTAAGACCTCCGATCACATACTGCTAACATTATCCCATCCCCATTCAATGCTGTACCATCTTCACAGCAAACCTGTCAGTCCCTAATCAGTTCTCACTACATCTATCCAGGTCTTCTGTGGCTTACTTATTCTTGTACCATCTACTACATTGCTATACATCTTCAACTTGTCATCTGCCATACGCTCTTCATACCATCCTAAAAGGCTTTGACCAAAGGGCGTTTCAGATGACTTATTCAAACCAACATGACCTATTTTTTTCACACGAATATTCATTTCTTACCCATCCTGACCTATACACACTTGGGTTTGAAAATCATACATCAGCACAGGGGGACCAGTACTCCACTGTGCGAGCCTCTCATATGCTCAGCAACTTTTTTCCCCCATTCACCACAGCTTTCAATGGACCCATATCATTTTTCTCACTAACATGACTCGACTTTCAGCATCAGTTCTTCCACAACCATCCTTACTAGACTTCCTTCCTTCCAAATATCTAACCTCATCTACAACTTCCAGTTCTACACAGTGCAAACTGATCTCATCCTTCAACGGGAGTCCTATTTGTTTTCACTCCCAGCATCATCTAACGGCTCGTCATTCTATGCATCTATTTCCTTTTAGTTAACAAAGCATCATCAGCATACAACTGCCGTATCTAATACTGTTTCTTAAAGGTTAGGTATCACACCACAATCGGTCCAATCAGCTCTCAAGTCATGCCCCAGTCATGAGAATGGTCACATCACACATTCTGGACGTACCACCAAATTCATTTCGAACCATTCGTATCGCCACTCACTCTCACGCATGCGCTACTTCCATTAAACAAATCTCTTAGTATTCGAAAGTCTTTCATGGGCAACACACACACACACACACAGAGTCACAACTTGCCTAAGTGCTTTCCATTTCATCAGGTACCATTTCTCAACTTTAGTACCTGTTGGGGAAAAAAAAGTTTAGCCAGCTTCTATCTTTCCCCAACCCACCTTTTGCCTCACCAATTGGGGTTGACTAACTCTTTCTAAGCACTCACACTGTCATCATACACGTTACCAACTTTGCTCACGGGACATTCCGCTAATTCCTACACTTTTTTTCACTCTACTGAAACAGAACAGGTACTGCCTTCCTTCACTCATGAGGCCCTTACCACTCACCCATGTTTCCATGTTTTCAACAATGTTTGTCCCTAATACAACACACCAGCAGATCTGGCTTCTTACATACCTTTTTTTTTTCTTTCCCATCCTCTTAACATCTCCATCATACCATGTTATACAGCCTATGTACCACAGGTTTCCCCGACAACCTCCAGCAAACCTATCATCTTCTACCGCCTCCACCTCATCATGGCGTTACCCTTAGCCCTTCCCGATCATGTCTGTGCTTCACTCACACAGTTTCACTCACCTTGTTCTCTCGTATACTATCATTTCCAGAGTATTTTCTTCATTTTTTTTTCAATCCTAATTTTTTTGTCGTAAATCGTTTACCAAGGACTAACCTGAACCTTACAACATTATATGATTTTGAATTGATAATACATATCAAACCAACCTTACTATAACCGTTTTAAAAGCTACACATGATAACGATGGTAAAAATGAATAAATTAATGAAGATATATAAATTCATCCAAAATTTGCTAAAAGAAAGAAAAATAAAGATCCAAAACTAAAAATTTATCTTATTTTTCATGGAAAAAATTTGCATCAGTTCAAGTTTGGAGAGAGAACGGAGGTGGCGCTTCAATGTAATTCTGGCAGAACCATTCCCTTATCTATTCTTATGGACACAATCATCACAATTCTCTATTCTTATGGACACAATCATCACAATCCTCTATTCTTATGGACACAATCATCACAGTCCTTTCAATATTCAATATAATATCCAGGTAACAACAATGACATTCAATTTACAAAGAAAAAAAATCTACGTTATACTTTCAATTTTTTTTAAGTTTCTCGTGAGTAACTATCATGTCATCTATTTTCTCCTTTTGTGTAATTCTCCGTTTTCTTTGGGTATTATTTGTTTTATAGTATCCACCTGCACATTACATTGACAAATAAGTAACTGCATTACCGTTTATGTGTTCATGCTGTTTCTACCAGCTGGTAAGAACACTCTGCAAAAATGTTCACAGACATCAATTAAGAACAAATACAAATTTATTCATGTGTTCTTACATGCTATGTAACAATAGATAACAAGTTATGATCATCATACCTCGCCTTCTTGGCGGTTACGATAAAGGCTTTTATATTTCTGTCCAAAATGTATGCAGAGAGTAGCACGTTGCCAGAACAGCAGTGTGACAGAGGCTGTCTATTATTCCCACCAGTAACATACGAAGCTGAAAATGTCGTCAGCATCACACATGCGTGTCTTGTTACAATACAGCGCGGGCAAATCATACGCATACAAGGAATAAAGATGGTTGTATACAGCGCAAGTAAGCGACTTATCTAAAGGTCTATATTCAGTGAAATATTTGAAGGTATCTGGATGTATTATCTAGAAAATGGGACACGAAAATCTATAGTAAAACTCGAGAACATTTACAGAAAACGGAAGATGACAGCTCTAATGTCGGAAGGGTAAGCAACAGCAGTCCGGTAAGCCAGTACTGCAGTAGCTTTCAATTTCCCCTTTCCTCCCTGGCCCAGGTTACTTTTTCCTTCTTCCTAGCATACGCAAGGGTTGCTGACAATCAAGTCCACAAACACACACAGTCTCTCACCTAAAATACTCAGCAACACACCCCACACGTCTGCACTCAAACTTTAAATTTTCCTGCGGGAAACTCTCTTAGGTACTCACTCCTAGGTAGGAAGGTAGGTAGGTGGGAAGGTAGGTGGGAGGGTAGGTGGGTAGGTAGGTGGGAAGGTAGGTAGTTAGGTAGGTGGGAAGGTAGGTAGGTAGGTGGGAAGGTAGGTAGGTAGGTAAGAAGGTAAGTAGGTAAGAAGGTTGGTAGGTAAGAAGGTATATGGGTAGGCAGGTAGGTATGTAGGTAAGGAAGAAGGTAGATAGGTAGGACAGTAGGCAAGCAACAACTTTCGCAGATTACCCCTGGCAGGCCAGCCTGGAAAGGCAATTCCCATCATCATGGGATGGGGTGGGTGGTGGCGGAGCGTCGAAGGCGCCAGGTTGAAGGTGGGAGGGGCCGGTATAGCAGCGGGGTCGGACGTCCGCCCACATAGCCTCTCCCAGGTTACTCGTGTACGTAACACCCCGGGGAGAACTCTGGCTCCAGGTCCACCCACAAGATCACTCCCATGCTACCTCATCCACGAGCAACCCCTATCAGGGACTAGGTAATAAAACACAGGATACGTATCTTTACATGCTCTCACACAACATCACAGAGAAGAGAGTATTAAACAGTGAGATAAGGCAGGCAAACTGGTTATCATATGTTCTTACATGCCTCAAATAATTCTGTCCACTGTCAACTAATCCTTCACCTCAAACATACTTCCTTCATCTCACAACCCTCGCAATAGTGTAGTATTCACTTCATTTCTTATCTGGGGATAATCTTATAAATATAAAAGTACAAAGAACTAATAAAGAACGTCCAGATGATGGCAACAAACATGCTGTAATTTTCAAGAAAACATCAGATAAAGTGAGAGGTTGCAGGCCATAAATTTATAAATCGTGAGAGAGAAGAGTAAGGGGTGACTTTCACATTTTTAAAGTTTCTAAAAGATCTGCAAACAGTGTGTTATATCAACAATAAACATTGATTCGAAAAAGGGAAACTGAATCAAAATTGAAATTAAAATGAAATTATGAAAATGGTTAGAGGTTATATATTCATATATACGTGAACAGAAAATGAATGAGAAAAATGGCTACTGCACCTCTTGATTGCTGACAGCATACACATATTGAAAAGATTGTATGACAAGAGATACTTCACGAGATGGGGCCCCTACGAGTGTAGAACTCCCTCCCCGTGCAAGAGATGGAGCCCCACGAACCTAGCATCCCCTGCTTGTACATTACAAGAAATGGCGCCGAAGTAAAAGACAACAGGAATTCAGACGAAAGAAATCATGGGTAACAACAAATCTCACACATTTGAGAGAGTCAAGCTCACTTTTAGACAACAGAGAGGGATGGGTAGACTGTGCGTTCGCAAACTGTTCGTAACAGTTTGAAACTGTACCACAGAGGACGACTGGTATATGAACCTGAATCTTCACACAAGACTAAGAGGAAGGCTCCTCCTCCTCCTCCGAGCGAGTGAGAAAGATAACAATGGGAGAAGAAGGGAAGATGCATGACAGAAGCCTTTGCCGCCTGGTCCCGGGATCACGACTGATCCTCTTGATCTGTGTACATGACAGGATTCATACCAGAGTATACTGGCGGGTAATATAACGCTTATTACGCGGGTAAAGTCTGGTCAGGACCCAGGTGTTCAGCTCCCCTCTTGACTCCTCGATAAATGAGTACCTGTGTGTGAGAGTGTGTGTGTGTGTGTGTGTGTGTGTGTGTGTGTGTGAGTGTACTTTCTGTATTAATAATAAAGGATCTTTCCTAGATTATGTCAAGTTAAAATCATTACCAGAGTCGTACAAAAATACATATATACATATCTAAGAACGTAAAGTGTACTACGAGATCTAGAGTATTTTTTCAAAAGTTAGAAAAAGTAGAATAATTTGTTACTTTGATATTTTGCCAAGTGGTTGGGAAAAGGTTGGGAAAAGGTTGACAATGACTTAAAAATTATATATATCTAAAGTAGTTACCCATAATTCCCTGTATTACCTAGTGGTCACATTCAAGTCTTTTCAAAACACATATAAGAAATTATTAAAATCAAGGACGTTTTGCTTTACTCCTGATAACGGCCATTTGTTGTGGCTGTGTTACTGGCTACACACATGACACTGTTATCGTTTGGAGGGCCGGAGCTTCTGGGGAGTCAAAGCATCTAACAGGGTTTTGTTGGAGGAGGAGGAGGAGGAGGAGGGGGAAGGATGATCAGGAGGAGGAGGGAGAGAGGAAAGAGGAGTAGGGTTACATGTCCTGAGGATGAACCCTTGTGATCCACTGTTAGAGTAGCATACTATGCAGTCTGATGGTTGGTTGGCTGTTAAGGACTTTGGTCTACCGACTGTCAGGATCATTATGGCCGTCAATCGAAGAACTATACCCAAAGGCTTTCAATTCCAAGACTCTGTACACACTCTGTATGTGAGGCCCTTGTATGGTGTGAGGGGTCTCGTGTCCCACTTGAAGCTTCTTGGTAAGAACACGATGTTGACAATCCTGGTACAGGAGAGTAAACGTAAACATTGGAACTACTAGGCTTCCATGAACGCTGTACTGGTGAAGGAGTGTAAGCAGCAACTCCAGCTTCTATAACTGGCTTCCTACGGTTCATTCTGTGGGTCTACGACTCCGGCAGGCTGCATGGATAGTGTGTGAAGCTAACGAGTATTAATATCACAGGAAAAAAAATCATTGTAGACTTTCGCGACGTCTAACATCATCAGGTCCATGATCTGAAAATTCTGTCACATCAATTACGTGTACACAAAAAAATAGTCAGGGTACTGAAGCCTATATGTTTATCTGCACTCGCATATAAAGCTTATGAGTAACGAAAAGGAATTATATAGACATTATATAAATGGAGACACGGTCAAATAAACATTACTCCTACAACCAACCAGCGGCTACACCCACATGGTGGGTGTTCCCAGACTGCTGAGGGTTACTTTCTCCTGGAAGGTACACGAAGCCTCGCCTATTTTCATCTGTATCCATGACGCACAAACGACAAATATTCAAAACAGTCACAAACTTAGGGTCAGCGCATGCGCGTCCTCGAATGGCCGAGGATTTGGCGCGCTCTGACGTAGCAACCTTGATGTTGAGAGCTTTGGGACCTGCAGGTTAGTCAACTGGTTTTCCTACAGTACAGAGCATTACGGATCTTGCTGGTACACCACAGGTGGCTGCTGGCTGGCTACTTGGCACTTCATCCTTAAACTTGACCCACCTCAGGCAAGATCATCATCATCATCATCATCATCATCATCATCATCTCAGCACTAACAAACAGCGAATTAAACCATTTCTTCTTAATAATACCTTCAGTAGCAATCAACTGGACATGAAAATACAACAACCCTTATGAAAACTCTTTAACTTCTATTTTAAAAGGTAGATAAATTCATATAATTATTTCTTAAGTAGTAATAAATGCTCAGGTAACAATGGTCGAAACGAAAATGTGTTAAAGTCGAGAACCCCGACCTGTGGGGGTAGAAGATCCCCTGAAGACTTCACAGTGAAGCGTCTTGGAACGATCGTGAACACCTGACGAAGTCCTTTTCGGCATCTGGGTATATATGTACCATGACAACCTCAATGATTCCGCGAGTCGATATGACTAAAGCCTCACCACCCGACCAAATACAGGATTGTGGATCATAATGGAGACGTGTGGATTCCCCAATCAATATGGACTTTACCGATACCAAATCCTAAGTTGCTAATTTCTTAATGAAATTAATATAACATACAAATACATACATCTCCACGTCACACACACACACACACACACACACACACACACACATACACACACAGGTTCAGCGTCCAGAGATGTGTGGTTGGAATAAACTAACCAAGGAGATATAGTTCAGGAGACGAGGTATGTACCACGAGTACTGTACAAACGGATCGTTCCAGGAGACAGGAGGGCTGCTCCACCAGCGGAGTGCCGCAGGGTTCTAGCCCAGGACCACTGCTCATTTTGACCTGTGTGAAGAACTTGCCAGAAGGTATGGATGTGGAGGTCCCACCTGAACGTGTTATAAGCGAAGGTTATGAGGTGAGTAGCGAGCCAGGACTGGCATCAGTTTACGAGGGGACCGACCTAGACAAGACTTCAAAAGCTGGTGTGATATCTGGCTCATGATACTCAACCAGATTACATATAAAGTCATAAAGATGGGTCAAAGCGAAAGAGGGCCGCCTCGATATGGATTTTATATAGCATGAAAATAAGCTCTAAGAATCAGTGAGAGGCATGGAAGTCGATATCGTCCCTAACCTGTCGCCAGAGTCCTGTCTCGTGAGATTAATAAATCAAGAAGACCAACTGCCTGCCGACAAATATCAGACTTGCATTCAAGTTCGTGGATTAGGAAATATTCTGCAAGTTATTCTCGTCGTAAATATGGCCAAAACTAGAATATGCTTCACATTTAAAGAAGCACAAAGAACAGGTCCAGCGGAAGACAATAAAGATAGCATCACAATTAAGAGAAAGAGAAAGGATAGAGGTCTTCAATTTGCTAACCATAAAAAAAATAGGAGAGCGAAGGATTACCTGATGACATTGTTTTTAAATTTGACTGATAAGTGTAGTGGACAGTTCTTCGAATGATGCACAGCTAGGAAAAGCAGAAAATATAGAAGGGAATGAAGCAAGAGACCAGCTGACAAAAAGTGAAGAAGCATTTTCACTATAAATAGTGGCAGATGAATGGAATAAACTGAATGAAGACACTGTAAATGCATATAGCATACAGTTGTAAGGCAGAGAAGGTTTACGAGATGGGGCCCATATACAGTACTAGCTGGGAATTACATAATAATAATAATAATAATAATAATAATAAATATATAAATAAAGAAAATAAAGAAGGATCAAAATTTACAAATTACCAAAACAACACCTAAAAAATCACCGACGAACAGCGGATTATCAAGGTATGAGCAGAACAACACCAACGTACCATCTCCATATCACCAACAGAACAACGGACTGGCAATTCCTAATCACCGACACTGGAACGTTAAGACAAAAATCGTCAACGGAACACTGAAATGCCACCTCCCGCTTCATCAACAGAACAACGGTGTGTACCACCAGGGTTTATCCCCAACACCGACACAAGGGATGCAAATCCTGGATACTATTATCTCAGAATTAACAAGAGAACAACAGATCCACATCAATGAATCATCAACAGAACGATGGATTATCATCCCAAAATCAACAGAGGAACGGATTATCTTTACCACATCCAAATTTACAGAGCGGAAGACTCACAACGAGACACACCAACAACAGAATACAATGACAACCAAGAGAGCAACGGAATCAGGTTATGGTTTACAGAGATTCCAGTAGCGTTGGAGTTCGGCGAGGTAGAGGGTACTTGTACGGGTGTGGTGAGCGGTTATGGAAGGGTCCTTATATGGGTGGTGGGCGTGAGGTTAGCAAGACCCGGGTAATGCTGTGATACTCTCTCCTCCCTCAACACCATCACTACTACTACTACAGCTGCTGCTGCTGCCTCCTTAATTAACCACTAACCACCACAGACCCACGCCCCTCCCTCTCTCCCTACACAGTACTTTTTCTATCTTTTTAGCCCTACAAATCGTCTTGCCCCTTATACATAACACTCTATGCCATCTTTCTTTCCTTACCTCCAACACTAAACACGCCATCTCTCCATCCCGACCTCCAGCACTAACGCTAAACAACTGGCACCACCTCCACTATTCTACTAGTCCCTCTTTCCACATTGTCCCCGAAAGTTGCCAGATCCTTACATCTATACGAACGAACTCTAAAGGCATCATCCCGAAGGAGCCCAGCGAGCTAAACTTTCGAAGCTGCCACCGAGGAGGAATCAAAGACAATGAACGCCCCATCATGACTAATATGTCCTACACCACTCATCCCCCCCACACTAGCAATGCAACAGTCAGACCATTATTGATTACTGGTGAAGAATACCTGGTCGGGAAAAACCAACGCGAAGTCGAAACTTCCTCCACGCGAACTAAGCCAGGGGGAAAAAAACATCGCGTCTTTAATCATGATCCAATTAAAGCAAATTATACATCCTAATCAACTACCCTAAATCTATCATTAGCGATCAGTAACTGCTCGAGTGCACACTGCCGGTTAGATCCAGCGGTAACTACAGTGACAAAAAAAGCCTAGTTGCTGATCCACAAAAACTAACCCACTCGTAGTTTCAGGATCACGAAAGCGCTAAACTGTAGTCGACACACACACTGGACCACACCGACCATCTCTTAAATCAATGTCAGCGGTCAACATGAATTACATTTTCATCTCCTCTAAATCTAATTCTATTTAATACAATCTGTAGAGCGCTTGACCCTAATGGTTATTCGATGCTTTTTGACAAGAATATCTAAAAACAAAATTTTCGTGGAATTAAGATATTCTGGTTCCCTCTGGAACATATCAAAATCATTTAAACATACAATTCTGCCGTGTCTCTACCCATTTTTCATGATCCATTTACGGATTAAACTTGACAAAAAAAAAACTTCATTTTCTTTTTCCCTTTAACATTAAACGCTTATGATGACACACTTGAGATTAAATATTTTACCGACCAGCTGATGACAGTCAAGCAGAGGCTCTTCACTGATATCTGCCGTGACTGACAGTTAAGACACGCCAAGTGGTAATGGCTCCGTAGAGAGAAAATGGGAATCTCTTCCACAAATGTTCATGTCAGGATGGTTAGCTCAGGAAAGGTAGGACCGAAATGCCTGTATTCCCTACAGACTAAGTGCCGTGTTGTATCCCAGGGAACATGTACTGCCTAAAATGCATCAATTTATACATTAGTCAGAAATGTCAATAACTTTATAAACACACATCTACCCAATGAGGAGGGATGAGGCTCTGCCCAAGAGCATTGAATTAATAGGGCTCAAGCTTATTTGATTCAGTTTAATCTTGTTTTACTTGTAAAGCAAAAACTCTCGTCCTCATTCCCTAACACAATACATGGATTCAACTTTATAAGAGTTCGCCGATGACCTGAGTTGGAATAGTTTGTAACAAAGTTATAAGTGAAAAATATCTCCTCAGAACAAGGCTGAGCCCCATCCACTCTAAAAGACAAGGGGTCCCAGCGACTGACTTCCCTATGGCCCGGGCTGGTTATAGACGACCCAGAGAACCCGTTATCCATCAAATCAAAGATCGTACACTCGTCCTCAATGTCGCTTCCTGGCTAGAGGATAGACATACGAATCCTGGTTTACAGCTGTTGCAAAACTCTGTGACCGGTTCAACAGACAGCCATCCTAACTGCAAATTAACTTCATTAATGCCTATATCAACTAACCATACCTGCAAAAAGATTCTTAACTATTAACTACTTCCCAATAGTTTAAAACCTTTAAAGGTTATTACGTTACATTTGTTCGCCCGAAGAACACTAGCCTACAATTACATTAAACTCACCAGCGTTAATGTATATCCCGGCCTCTGGAAGGAGAGGCAAACACAAAACATCGATGAGAAATGCGGAAAAAGAAGGGGTATACACCCTCGTCACGTCAGGGAGGGACATGACAATGCTACTCTAACAGGATGCACGAACTTGGCTGCCCCGATGGTTGCAACTCCCCTGGTGGGGGAACCCCAAACCCATCCTTGGGTCCGGCCCCTGCCTGCTCAGGCATGTGTGTCATTTTATGTTTCCTGGCTTTACAAAGCGCAAGGAATCGTTTCAATTGTTATTTAAACACGTAATGATATTACCGCAGCAGTTACCTCGTTGAATGCACACTAAACGGTTGCACGCCGTCCAGTAACTAACCAAAATTACTCACACCATACAATATGCTTTTTTCCCAGGCCACATAACTGTAAACACATCGGTTTGGCGTACTCACACCAGCAACTTTTTTTTTTCGTCTAATACAATCTTTTTCATATCTTAAGTCAAACAACGATCACCCTTACGGATTATTTACTTATGATGGAAATCATCTTCCTGCCAACGAGTAATGGTTGAGAGAGAGAGCCAACGTTACGTGTGTATTAAGGTCAGAGCGGCACAGGTCTTGAGAATGTGATGGGCGCAGCGTGCTCCTACCATCACTCCTAACATCACAAAGGTCAACCACCTGCAGCATGACGGTACGGCCCTTCCTAAGCGCTACG
>JAUTXX010516213.1:0-11672 GCA_032273605.1 Panulirus laevicauda | reverse complement strand
CACACACACACACACACACACACACACACACACACACACACACACACACACACACACACATAGATTATGCCAGGTACCCATTCTATCGACCAGCTTTGTGGAGTGTTATCTGCATCTCACGTGTCGCCCTTGGGATCTAGTATGCATCACTGCTGGGGAGCAGAGCACCGAATGAACTCTGTTATTCTGAATTCTGTTAGTTTTTCCAAAAAGCTGTTTTCCTGTGCGTTTTATTGCACTTCAGTAAAAGAAAGCCAATCTATTGAGAAAGATATATAAAACCTCCGTTGCTCTTCTACAAAAATAGGCGTTTCCTAAGGGAATGACTGACATCGGAGGATTATTGTCTGTCCTATACTTGATCTGTAGCTCTTTATCTGTGATAAGCAGTTCGTTGGAACGCTATCACTGGAACAAAGGAAACTGTTGGTCATGTTATGCTTAAGTGTATATTGAGAAAACGAGTTTTATAGGTATCTGAAGAGGTGTAAAAACGCATATTTTCATTGATCATACCTATCAATGTTATCATTGACAGAGTATCTTGAATATTGTGCCAGGACTCCGCTTCATGTTGTCTCAGAGATATTGCTCTTTATCGCAAGGGTCAAAGGAAAAGAAAAATACGACATTCTATCACGGGCACCAACAAGCAATGTGTCCGTCTTGCTGTCTTGCCAAATTTCGTAATCTTATCTTATTTCCTTTTCTTGTGTGCGGGAAGATAGATGGAGACAGAGAGGATGTAATATCGAAACTCTGGATCACGTGACACGAAAACAAAGCAGTCTGAGGACACCAAAGTTTCCACAAAGGCGGGTACAAAGTTATGTGAAGTGGCAATATTCTGCAGTGTGACATGTTGCTGCGTTAACAGCTGAGAAATAGTTCAGGTGGGGGAGAGGCCAGTGTGGGTTACAAGAGCACAGGCAGGGAGCGAGCACGAATGTTGAGGGAGATTTATTTGACGATACCCAAGTTGTATTAATGTACCATGGGATATGGAAGAATTGCAGCGGTTTCAGAGATAAATCAGATTTCAGTCTTAATTATGAAATTGGGATTTTGCCATCAGTTTTATTCTCTTGGGTTAGCAGTTAGCAGAACCTGTAGGATTTTTGGCAATAACACACCGAGGGAGTTACCACTCGCAGTATGCTGTCGAGTTTGATAAACTGCACTGAACTGCTTGTTTTCTCCAAACTGCCAGAGAGAAATACTAACGATGAGTTATATGCCTTTTCGTAAAGATTCCAGTTATCTTCCCCCACAGTCTCTCGACGGAAGGTACAAACGTTCAGGAAAACGTACTGGATGTACCAGTGAGGCTTTGTACACAGTATCTCTGAGGCGTAGCCTCACTTTATCTAACGTCTGTTGCATTGTAAAACCAAACGCAAAGTATCTCGTTGAGTGTGCGGTTTTTGTAAGATTATTTTTCTATGCTTCATAACGAGATTTATACGGTTCAGAGGACGATGAAAAGCTCACTGGACTTTTTCGAATTGTTTGAAGGTCAGACTGAGAAGCGCCGAGTCTACAAAGGTCATTGTGTTCGTTTCCGAAGATAGCATATCCCAGGAGTGGGGCTTTCTTTTCTTTATAATGAATAGGCAAAACTGGCGTACTCATCTTTCCTCATGAGGTTACCCGTGAAATTCCTTTCCTTCTCTCTAAGCTAAAGCTTAATTGGAAAAGCGATGCTTCATCAGTTTGTTTCGCTATGTAAGCAATTTTCACACCACAGTCGTCAATTTGACTTAGACCAGTGAATGTACTGTCTTTTTTAACCAGCAATAAATTAAACAAAATAAAGAAAAATCTTATGAAATGAGATGCTGTAATTATTGTCGCAAAAGAAGCTTTTTACTTTTATGTTGCATCCGCACAACTATATCAATTGAATTTGCATAGCATGTGTGGATCACCTAGAATTAGGAGAGATGTGTCTTACATCTATCCTTAGCATCTGAAGAAAATATTAGATTTGTTGTTTCGGTTGGTGGATGTCTCTAGCTTGACGTTGACGGTCTTAATGACAACCCTGCAGTTGATAGGCTTTAAGGCCTAAACAATCAACCAGCTAACGAGCATTATGAAGTTCTGTTAACGTTGTGAACGCGACCCTATGAAATAGAAAGTAAGTGTGCCACAGATCAAGGAACTAATTTTTCAACGAGAAAGTTGAGATGATTTACAAATATGTGTGAGTGCAAAAGTAGGAGGACAAAGATTATTATGACAACATATACCAGCTCAGCTGCCCTCCATAACCTGTGATGCTCACATCAGTGATCGGTGTGTGTGTGTATACAGGTGCATTCCTTATCACTCTTATGCTTCAGGTAAAAGGTTAAAGAACGCCAACTCACTAGTAGAAGCTAAAGCTACTAACATATGTACATTTGCGTTACGCACACCGTTGGTAAGTGATATGTTTCCCGCGATCTTGTTATCAGACAGGATTGAAGACCCCATCGAGAAGTGATTTGTCTCCTAGTACAAAAAAAGAAGAAAAACCGACATTTGTTCCCTGGAGCAGAGATAACACAAAACGAAGTAGTGAGATATGTTGTCATAACTTCTTAGGATGAGTCATTTGCTCAGTACCATCATCTCTGGATATGGTAACCTCTTCAGAATATGTATCATGCAGAATACCACCTTTGATAGCAACAAATAAGTTATTTGTAATAATTTTACCGTATCAAAATGGAAGCTTGGATCAAGGACTTTAGTGAATTCTACCTGTGGTGGTAAAGGTTAATAGAGTACAAATCTATCACTAATTCTAATTCATCTGAAAGAAGACGCACGTTCTCTGGGATTGGAATCTTAGTTCTACTGTTTTGGATTCCTCTTTCCACTAAAAGAACGATTAAGAGCGAGTTTTTCTTTTTCATTTTCAGATTTATAGGGATAGCGTTATGAAGGAGAGGCAAAATGTTGGGGTTAGATAAAGATAATGTAATATATCAATAACCATATAAACAGAATAATAACTTGCCAGTCTCAGATACAGCAACAGATCAATTTCTTCGTTACCGAGAGATGCACTTCACCGCACTTCAGTAAGATCGAGTGGTAAACAGTGAGCTCCGATGTCTATAAATGCATTAGAATCAAACTCTATCCAGAACAGGTCCCGTTGTGCAACATATCTACATGAATCTTATTCACTTGAGTTTAACTTTCGAACGTGTGGATGTATGACGCTGTCCAGGCGAGTACCGTTCCTCAGTAACTAGAGGAATTAGCTATTGTAAGACCCCAGAGGAAAGATGTCTATCATTCATTACATTCGATTTCTAAACTGATTTACTAGTAAGATGAAGCTTTATAGAATATGAGCAAAGTGCTAGGTGGATGTGTTGTATCGGCTGTCGGCATTACGGTCATAGGAGTGGTAGATAGATTCTTACATAAGTGGTACCAATCGATTACTTACACTCTGAACAATTGTTATGGGTTGATGTCACCCTACAGTTTCCCCTGTAGTTCATGTCTCTCTTTACTTTGTGGGGATTTAAAGCTGTGAAAGTAAGAGATGCACACCAGTTTAGTTCCACAAGGTAGAATGAATCCAATGGTACCACGTTCATCATAATCTATCCATCAGAAAACGCACATCTTCCTTTTTATAAAGTAACTATTAACTAGATTTGTAGTGATTATATATCTGTCTTATAAAAAGGCGCTCCTCTCTGCCCGTCCACCCATCCCTTATAGACTCGGCGAGATAGATGTCAGATATAATACATCTGCCAATATTTCACTCATATCCTTGGAAGGATTGGAACTGCTGGCTACTGGAGTGATATATTATCTGGTAATATTGTAATATATCATTATATAATTGACTGGGGAGGATGTTCTGGCAATATGAGAAGTCTGAAGAAAGAAATAGAAATGAGTGGTTAAACCACTGTAAAATGTCATTGTGCCGTTCAGGGTATGGTGGCCAGGGAGGGAGAGAATGGTGCTGGGGAAAGTGGGTGTGGTGGTCAGGGAGGGAGAGAGTGATGTCGTGAGGGAGGGTGTAGTAGCCAGGGAGGGAGGGAGTGAATGTGATGAGGGAAAGTGTGGTTGGCAAGGTAGAAGGGCGCCGTGGTGATGAAGGCACGTATAGAAGCCTTCCGAAGGAGCCAGCCAACGAGAGCTCGAAGGGCCCGATGCTGGAAATATACTCATAAAACATATTAGTGAATTCTTGATACACTTCAATTGGCAGACCACATCAAATGATGTGTTAATTCTCCCAAAATTCCTGAAAATACTATAAAAATATATACAGGCCATGCTACACGGTGACCCCCTGGGAAATACGCAGATTGCTTGGTGACCTAATGAATGAGGAGGATTGCTTATGGTATGCATCAAGCTGTGAGGAAATATAAAAGGAATAAGATAAGGAATATGAATGATACTAAGTGACTATGTGTCTAATACAGAAAAGCGGAGGCAAAGAACGGGAACGTCCTCACTGACCTTGCATAGCATCTGCACTTAATTTTCTCTCTTTGTAATCACAGGGCGATAGAAGACTTTCGTAACTGAAGATAGGGTGAGAATAAATCATTACCAAAGAAAATGCACCTCCAGTACTAGTCCCACACTTGCCAGCTACTCGTTGTTCTCTCACTTTAGTGTGAATGATGATATTCATAAATATATTCGTGTTAATCCCCAATACCTCGTCTGTACGAAGTTAGGTTGAGCTTGAGGCTAAATCTAGAATAAGGAGAGAAAATAAAGCCTTCAATATCCTTTCTATACTTTGCAGTGATCGTAATATGAAAAGTGTTGTACTTTTGATGAATATTCACGATAATTTCCACCAATGCTGTGGGTATGTGCAATGTAAAAGCTCCGTGGAACCAACCTCAACAGAAAATGAGAACCATCACCTCCACGCCTCTACTCATATTGGGATCCTTCAAGTGTGTCGGCCACAACTCCCACCGTGTCATATTTAACAATGGACAAGGCCAACACAACAGCGATGAGATGAGTTTTGTTTATATTCTGTTATTTATGAAAGTTGATTATTCAATTAAGGATTATTTTTCGTAAATATCCTGATGGAAGTTATGGACCATGTTAACTGTTTGAGGGGAAGAAGTAAGGTTTTGTTATCAAGAAGTTATCTTGTATGAAGAAACGTGAATTGACCATTGATTTCAATTTGATACCACTACCAGTGCGAGAATCCGACAGTCAAATGAAATAGAACAGTAGTGATATAGAATGAGAACTGATAAAGATGGTTTGACATTTTTCTCTCTCAAAAGATTTTACGTTTTCCGTAAAGCGTAAAGATTTGAGCTCAGAGAGGCGTGAGATGAACTCTCTCTCTTTATATTCATAAGGGGAAACTTTTTCCACGTAATATAACAGTCTGTTTCCGGGGGTTTTTCACACTAGAATGAGCGGCTAAAAAGAAAAAAAGGTTTGAAGTGAAAGCTTCGAAAAAAGAAAAGAAAAAGACGAATGTTTAGAAAAAAAATATACATTCCCTTAAATCAAATTGAAAATGTAGAATTCTTCAGGTAAACTTTGGTACGGTATAAGAAAAACTATAAAGGATCCTAAAAGAAAACCCTCCGTTGTAACCCATCTAGTCACACCATTATCCGCTTGCACCAGTAAACTACTGCCCTGGTTTCCCTAGTACATCTACAGATGAGCAAATCGGTAATCATTAAATGCCTTCCATAGAAAGAGATTATATCAAGCATGATCACTTCATATAATGGTTTCACGTGTGCTAAGCATCTGTACAAATCATAATGGAAACCTGAAGAGTGAGAAACAAAAAACAGAATCCATGCCATACTATATTTGTTTCTTAAGAAAGGTTGACACATATTTTTTGCTATTCCATATACCTGACGATCTGTCACGTTAATAGACTCAAGGAACATGGCTTTGGTGACCGCAACTGCTTCCCATGGTCATTTAATACTTTTTTCTTTTTTTAGAAAACGGGAACCAACCACATGAGGACTGGACATTGTAATGCCCCATTCTTTCCTTATACAGAAAAGCTGTTGGATACTCTGTTTGCCTCTTTTATTTTTCTGTTTTCCTGTAATATTTCTATCTTCAAACACCTTAGGGATCAAATTAATCTCTGTTTTGAAATTACTGATGAAAACTCGTCATTGTCATGTCAACTATAACAAAACGAAGAATTACGTCGACATCTTCATCAAAGCAGAATATAGATTTGTGTCGTTTGTTTCAAAGAAAGTGAGCTTCTTTGGTGTGAACACACTTCGTATCTTAAATATTCCTGAGTATATTTGCTGAATCTACCATCTGTTGTCTTATTAAGATGGTCCCATGGTTTACATGTGAGACTTACGTAGGTGGGTTATGTTGCTTATAGTAAATCGGAGCTACCAGACTGGCGTTTTCAAATCCACTCTTAATCGGGCTCATAAGACATCATCGAACTCGACCTTAATTCCCGAAGAAACCCAACTCTTGAGGCAGACTCCCTACCGACACCGGATTCTACATCACAGAAGTAGACAAGCACACTTGTCCCATCCTAGGAAAACATCAATACAATTTTTAATACTACAAACAGCCCTAAAGAGAGAGCATTGAAGATAGTATCAATTATAACTAGATGTTCTTAACTTACAAAACACAAGAAAGAAAGAGCATTCAAGATATTATCTATTACAATTAGATGTTCTTAATTTACAAAACACAAGAAAAGATACTCCGTAGCAACATCTCCAACTACACCAAGTGCGCACAGCTCAACAGCAAAGTCAATTTGGCAATCTGCAACGAGAAGATGAAGACAACGAGTATCATCGTGGTCCAGTCTCCTATTCTAAACGTTTTATCAACTCGACAAAATCAGGAAAAATTTCATCAGAAATCTGATATGCATAGACTTTTATGACCTCATCTAACATTTTATCCTTAAGTTTTGAATTAGCTCTAAATGAGTATCGCATTTCCACCCGTGTTAGACTTTTGCATTTTGTCAACAGAAAAGTGTTTCACAAAGCTCTTCCATCTCACACAGTGTTTTCGCATGATGTGAACTTGTTTCATTCACACTCCTTCGTTGTACATGATGAGAGTGATTTTATGTTTCGACCGTACAACTGGTCTTCGAATTGGTGTTCATCTGTTTAGGATCCAGTCGTGTATGCTTTTGAAATGCTTGATGGGTGCCATTGTGTCCATACACCAAAAGTCACTTTTCATCAACATTTAGTAATGTAACTATGATGTATAGCTGCCTCCTTGTCCCTGTACCCTACTGTCTCCACTTGTTACTCACAGAATGAAGCGAGGAGCTCTGGTTCAGCACCCATGTCTCAATACCTATAAACAATATTGTTTTCAGGATGGTCTCTTATATATTTGATGTAGAATCATTTTCTTATAGATTAAACAGCAGATTAAGTGCTCAAATGCTTCTAATTTAACTCGATATTCTACAGTTCGCCTTCAAAGCTATCCTTGCACTATTTCCAAAATATTTGAAGATTCTGTCCTCTTGTATAATCTGTCCACTTTTGCAACTCCTCCTATTGTTTATGTCTGTCGGCAGTAAAGTGACCTGTTTTCTCAAATCTCACTTTCATTCAAGAGTTTCTCAGTGTACTGTACTGTTTCTTTGTTACATTGTCTCATCTAGTAACGCACAATTGTCTGCCACGAAAGGTACATCGTTCTCATTAGCAAAACATTTCATTCTCCTGTAGACGTAAGCCTTAATTTTGAACATAAATCACAACTTCTCTGGCTTACGTCAGTATCTAGGTCCAACCACTTATTTCCACACCCTACACACTCTTTAGATTCCTCTATAGTTTTAATTCCCACGACACCGTTGTAGAGAAACGCTGTTTTCAAATGCATTTTACATTATCACCGGCGCCCTGTAACACATCTCTTCTAGGACCACTGAGCAGATAAATTGCACCATGTAGCAACTCTTCACCAACTACATTCTGAGAGCTGATGCCTGGTCTGTCAGCAGTGCCTCTCCCACTGCGACACCCTGCCTGCATGCCACTACAAAAGTGTGTGTCTTAGGAACCTGACAACCTCTATGATATTTATGTTCCACACGGTTCACTTCCTCCTGTCAGCAGATGATCAATTATTTGTGTAATATGATGAGAATGATTAAATAGGTCGTCCCTCTGAGGGTATGGCCTGCAGTTCTATGATACCCCGGGTACCCTGGGATTCTTCCTTGCCAACGCATTGATTGATGCGTCAATACGTCAACGCTCCTATCCCTGACCTGGCTGATATAGAGCCTATTTTACTGCAGTGTATTTCTCATGGACGTGTTTCATTCTGATAGAGAGTGATATATCTGACATATACGAAATAATGGGTCTTGTTTGCGCTGGACACAAAATGCCTGGGACAATCTCTGTTATGAGTTTTCCGTGATAAAATGGTGTTGACGATGAAGTTGGATGGGTCACGTCGCAGTACCGATGGGGAGAGAAACGGCGGATGTGAAGGGCTGTGTGCCAGTACGGATGTGGAGAACCTCTGGCCCAGAGTTATGGTGCAAGACGGTTGTGAATCTTTACTCTGTCCTCTACTCTCTCTCTCTCTCTCTCTCTCTCTCTCTCTCTCCCAGTTCATGGAAATGACCAAAAATCTATATAAACTTATCTTAAAAAGTTTCAAGGACGAGTGGCATCACCTACTAAAACGATCAATATTCTATGTGAGTGAACGCTGGTCATGGGTGTTGGAGGATATAGTGGGAAATAACGGCATGCTATTGCTGCTGTTGGCTATGCTACTGCTGCTGTTACTGATGCTGCCTCTGCTGTTGCTGATGTTCGTCACTGGTCGTAGTGCAAGCGTTAGTGGTAGTGTTGCTGTGGCTGGTGTAGAGCTCAGTGCTGTTAGTGATGACGATACTGATGTGAGTGGTGATGCAGGATTCGATGCTGCTATTTCACTGTTGTACTGATGAGGTTCATCCTAGCGACAAAGGTGTTGTGAATTATATCGCTGAGGCTGAAGCTGTTGGTGTGGCTTGTGTAATGCTAAAGACAGTTTAGTTGCTGTTGGTGTTGACTATGATAAACACTGCTGTAGAGTCATAGTAATGATGAATGAGTGGCATTAATCCTCAGACTTAGCTCATAACGATCGCGATGCTGTTATGATAATGTTGTTGCCCATGCTGCTGTGTCTTGTGTCTGGTGTGCGTGCAGTGTTGCTGTGTTTGTGGGAGATGGTGGTGCTTGTGACGCTGCTAGAGGCAGATGGCGATGGTGTTGCTCCTCATGTTGCCACTCGCTCGTCATAAGACCTCTGTCCTGCTGTGGGTCTGTTGTTAAGAACGGACCTAGTTTGTGAGAAGGGAGCGATAAATTTTCCTTTACTGATTGTGAGACGGGAGTGATAGAATTCTTTTTACTGATTGTGAGGTGGGAGTGAGAAATTTATCTTCACTGATTGTGAGAAGGGAGTGATGCTCTTTTGAAAACACATGATTTTCTGTTTCACTCATCAATGTTTTCCTTCAATCTTTAGTCGTCAGGCTCTATAACTACCCATCATCCTTTCGAAATGTGAAAAAAAAAATTCAGATACATAGGCAAGATAACTTCGAATTAACTCGAGAAGTTCTTCTTCTACGTCAGACGAAACCCTTAAAGCTGGAGATGACTGTAGGTGTAATCTATCCAACCGGGAAGATGTAAATGACGATCTTAATGTTAGGAAACCATAAAGTTATATCTTCCACCATCACAAAGTGCCTCGGACGAACCCAATCGTTTTTTGCTTTTTGATTTCCTTTGGCTTCCTTTGTATTACCATCAGTAGAACAGGCCATTCCAGACCACATAACAGTGAGTCAAAACGTTTCCCAGTAATGCGATGCATCTACAGTGCACGTATACGAACTTATTCCTAGGATCAAGGGAAAGGTTTTAGGTTTCATGGTTCGTATGTATCTCCTTTATGGTAGGGAAGTGTCCTCATTTGACCTTTCCTCGAAAACTGAGAGGATATTTATAACACAGACACAAAGAAAGTTACATACAATTGGATACACTCGCTCACACTCATAATATAACAATGTATACATTCAAACATGCATGCGTGCACAAACATACATACATACATACATACATGCATGCCCACAAAAACACACAAGGACACACACACACTCACACACACGCACACATAAAAAAAATACACATGCATATACAGGAACAAAAAGGACAGACTTACACACACACACACACACACACACACACACACACACACACACACACACACACAAACACAATAGGAAACAAACACCTGCAGGTCAGCATCTAAAAGAAAAATATTACAGTTCTGTTCACTCGAGAAATATTTTGGTTTTTCCTCGAGCCAGAATTTTTTGAATAACCTTTGGGAGCGTAGCAGAGGTTAGATATATATCCCACTTGTTCAGCTAAATAATAACATTTATCTGCGGCTGTAAAAAGATCTAGTGTTGTTTTGTTACACTAATTGCTATGGACGAATTAATCGGAGTGCGTAATATATCGTATTTTTGTTTGTACATTACCTATTGTTTTGGCATGCTTGATATACTGGGAAATTTAAAACTCGCGTCAACATTAACACCATAACTAAATCTGTTTGGTGTGACCCTACTCGATCACTATGAATTTTGAACAATCATCCTAGAAAACACTCTCTACAACAGTTAGTAAATCTGGACGAACCAAGAACACGCGTCTGTAGATGAATTGTTACATATATATGTGTGGCGATATCATCTTGACTGCACAGAATTTCATAAATGCTTTGACTGTGAAAGGAAACACAGGGTGGCTGGAACTAATGGCATTCGCATTTTGGTACAACAAGGCGAAGTTCAAAGAGGTTCTAATTATCACACCGGGAGCCTGATAGCACTTGAGTCATTTGAACAATTTGAATCAGATTCTGAGTGACTAAAACGTACATTTCTGCTTTCTATTCAATAACTAGGTTAAGGATACTTGCAAACTGTCTTTGGGAGTCTGAGACAAGAGTGAGTTTCTGAGCTGGGATAGTAGCTGCCCTTTCAAAGTGTTGTATTATTCACAGTGAGTCATGTCTTCTAGAACATGAGATATGGAGAAAGTTCGTATGGGGTTCCTTCGAATATCAAGTGTGTCATATGAAGGAATCGTTTAGTAGATCACAATGAAAATAGATACATTTTATATGTCAGAGTCAGTTCTACCAGAGAATAAAAGAGCTGTAAGTTTCATATTGACAAGAAACAGTGAAGGAGAAATGAAAGTAGAAGATTATCGAAAAGGAGTCAGTAAAAGAAAAGATTTTGTTTGAGTCCTAAAAAGAAGGGAAGATCAAAGCAGTTTCTATGATTCAACACACAGCTCTTGAGAGAAAAAAAGTGCGAATAATGCAAGAAAAGAGTGAGCTATTGACATTTTGAAGACAAACATTCCACGAAAAAGTCGACAATAATTGATATTTTTATCTTTTTTTCATTTCAAACTTTCACGAAAAGATAATGTGAGTTGAAAGAGTTTACACACACGCACACACATACACACATGGCTAGGGTGTGTGTGTGTGTGTGTGTGTGTGTGTGTGTGTGTGTGTGTGTGTGTGTGTGTCTCTGTGTGTGCGAGCGCGCGCATACATAT
>JAUTXX010516203.1:0-11672 GCA_032273605.1 Panulirus laevicauda | reverse complement strand
CGTGCATCAAAACTACTAACACACTCACTCAGCTGCTCCCAAAACACTTGCCTCTCATGATCTTTCTTCTCATGCCCTGGTGCATAGGCACTAATAATCACCCATCTCTCTCCATCCATACTAAAAACAATAGGTACCTATGTTCACTGCATCTGATCTCAAATCACTTATACGTCACCATCATCTGAAATAAGCTTACCACTAATTGTTTAATTTTTTCCATATATTCATCTCTTCTACATCTACCTCTCACTGTAAATTTCACCTTCACCACCATAAATCTTCCTGACCAACCCATCATACGTCATATATCCCACAAGATTATACCAGATATGAAATCATTATTATGGGAAGAGCTGTAAGGCATCCACATCTCCCAAAGTCTACCTCCCATTTTCACATATTCAACCACACCTCTTTTTGATTTACCTATTATCTCTCATTCATTCAACAAGATCATACCAAAAATCAAATCACGATCATGTGAAGAGCTGTAAATAAGAAAATCAAGAACAGGTCCATAAACCAGTTAAAAGTGCAGGTTTTGAAACTGAAAATCTTTTTCCCCCTGCATAAGCATGAGACATTCTTCAGGATATCTAAAAATATCAGGGTCAGGGCCTTCCAACCTTCAGTATTTTCAGTGTGCAACCACTGGTTTTCCTCATCCCTTGCAAACCACTCAACTAACCAGCTAGTTTGTTTCAGGTCCACCTCTGGATAACAAGAGACTGCCACAGATATGATATCATTGATCTACTTGGTCCCACCAGTTAGCAGCTCAGACTTTGCATGTTGAGGGCATCAAGCCAAAAGCAGTCATAACTGATAAAGATGTTTTGGAAAAAAAAATGAGAGGGGAAGCCACAGTATGGCAAAAGAAAAAAATAACCAAAAAATTTGCTCTTACGATGCTGCCTGAGAAAAATATTTCTTTGTTTTAAAATATGCAATTCTCTATTTTGTTGTTTGACCCACATGAAGGAAGATGGTGTCAAGAAAACCTTCAGATGAGACTAACCCCAAAAACAAACACAAATATCTGTACTTTCCTTAGTGCTTCAGGAGCACATTGGAATCCCTAAACCATATAAGTTAGAGCCACAACATCTGATTTTTTTTCTGTTTTTTATTGGAGGCTCCAGTCATGGAAAAAATGTAACATCTAACAAAGGTGGGTGAATGAGCATGCCAGCTCCTTTTCCTGATCTCCTTCAATGAAAGTTTCTGAGGAAGGATAAAGTACAAGCTAACTTCCTCACATCATGTACTTTAGTATACACCGAGGTTGAATCAATAAAACAAGTTCTTAATCCACACAGAGATATTCTTTGTTGAAAGGGACTTTAAGCTTTTAGGGCACACAAATAAATGGTCCCCTTGATATTCTCTGGTGAAGTCAAAAAGGTCAATGAGGGATTAACTGAACATAATATATGAAGCTCTCTTGATGAAGTCTTCCAAGAGTGGATGACAATATGGTTATTTCTACATTCAGCATTTTCATTTTTTACCAAAAATCTAAAGTTTGCTTTTATCTTAACCCAAATGAAATTTTCATAACACAGAATATTTGTGTAAAAGGAGATTACATACAAATCACTAACTCTCCTCCTAAGATCCAGAAGAGATGAAGATATTGAGGAGTTATACTGCCAGTAAATTGTTTGATTGTAAAAATACTAGGACCTCGGAGCTTCCACTTGGGCTACAACGGAGACACAAACAGTCTCCTCAGAAAGAACGATCAAAGAAGTTTATCCTAAACAGGGCCTATCAGATTAATACTAAACCTCAGAGAAAGGTTCTAGAAGGGCACTCTTATAGGAAGAAAGTGTTATGAGCCTCATTCTTGTCATGAGAAAGGCATCACAAGAACTCTAAACATGAGTTCCAGTCATGTCTGTGGCAAATTCTTCAGGGAAGGACTTAATTTTCTAGACTGATTAGTATTGTAATGTCTTTGAGTAGAGGGGTGAATACTATACAAAAGTTCACCTATTAAGCATTCTCTAAAGCTCTGCTGATAAAATCTTTACTTGTAAACTCTAAAATCCAAACTTTGAGATGATGGTTCTACAGAAAAAGCTGAAGTAGCACTGAGGAATATAGTATAGCTTAAGGAGCCTTTGGCACCAAGTTGTTTGTTTCACTTTTGATAAACTCTGAAAGCCAACTAGATGACAAGGAACTTTCCCAGATGTATTGGGCAAGATGATATATCTATTTCCCATAATTCCAATCCAAGGAGAGAGTTTCTTTTGCAACTGCCCCATGTTAAAACTGGAAATACATAAGTTGTTAGTAATGTTTTAGTTCTGATGGGAGAAAGATCCTCTTGGGAAGACACACCTAAAGAAAGGAGCCAGTTGAAAGGCTCCTTCCCACTAGACATTTATGTTGAGATGGCACACTACTCGGAGATAAGGGCATATAGAAAAAGACAATTTTTAAGACACAGATAAAAAGGAAATCTTCTCCACTAATTCTAAAAGAGGAAAAGATTTGCAAAAATCCTTGTTCATCAGGCAGCAGACAGCTAAAGCATCATCCATCAGTAATAAAATTTGCAACCTGGATGTTCTTGGAGATGTTAAACCATGGACCAACAGCTCCTCTTTGTAGTCTATTCCTGTAACAGACAAATTGTGGTCTGTCTTTTTTTTTTGTGTATGTGTGGTTTAGATTCCTAACTCCACTTCTTTTTAACACAGAAATACTACCTGCTGGACTTTTAATTCTTAAAGTTCAGAACTAAAGCCCTAATACATGGCCAAGCCCCAGGGACCTTTCCATGGTTTCCCCTTACTGCGTCACATTCTGGTTCAGCTCACTGAAAGCATACTGTCCTCCATATACCAAACTGCTTTAATTCACGATCCCATGCAAGGCTCACACCCTTCTGCATGTTCAGGCCATGATAACTAAAAGATTTTCATACCCAAGCCTTCATTCTTGTGCTCAGTCTCTGCTTTTCCTTGTTCCTTCCACATATGACAAAACCTCTCCTCATTCATCCTCTTCATATGTCCATGCCATTTTATTACATCTTCCCCAGTTCTCTTAAACCTACTCTCCTTACCTCCATATCAATCTATTATCAAATAATTTCTTAATCAATTTACCATATTCAGTGGCAATCAAGTGTTACTCCTGTGGCCCAGGAAGCTGTCTTTTCTTCTGCCTCACCCACAAAGAGGCTGTTGACTTTCAGTCCACATACATATAGTCACTTCATCTCTTACATAACACATATGTAACTCATATGACTCATTCTGCATAATTCTATGTTTTCTTGTGGTGATTTCTGTGGGCTAGCCCTACCTTTTAGTAAAGCTAAAATTTTTTACTGATAAATATGTGCTCTCTCTATCTCTCTCTCTCTCATAGTGAACCAGTACTACAGTGGCTGTCAGGTGTTACTCCTCTGGCCCATGTAATTGTCTTTTCTTTCCGCTTCATCCCACCCACAAGTGGGCTGCTGGTTTTCAGTCCACACACATAGTCCCTCCTTCTCACACATAACACTTGACAACACATAACTCACATGACTCATTCTTTGTTTCTATATCATCCTCTGGTGAGCACTTGAATCAGATTTGTAACTCTACATTATCCTGTGGTGAGCACCATGCACTCTCCCTGCCTTTAGTCTAATTCTCATCATAAGTACTTGTCAGTAAGTAAGTGCTCTCTCCCTTCCTCCCTTAATGAAACTGAGAGCTTAAATCATATAATCTAGAGAAATGCTGAAAAAGATATATGAGAGTATGTGCCTGGCAATAATCAGAAGGTAAATAGAGTAACATCTTTAAGTTGAAAGCAGTGCATCAAATTAGATACAGAATCATCATATCAAATATAAAACCTGGGAGCATATCAAAATGACACCGAATGAAAATACGTGAATACCTAGTGAGGAAACCTAAACATTTACTTAATGTCATATCAGGAAAACTAAGAAATCTAAAAAGATTGACTATACATACATTCAAAAGAAGACTAAACTCTTGACTAAAGATGATACTGATGAACCTAAAATGGATAACTCCACCTGGAGACTAACTACTGAAAAACAATATTATACAACAAAGATATGTAATGAGCAATCGAGAATTAGGATTGTCCAAGAAGCAAAATGTGCAGCGAGTGTAATGCACTAACTTTGCTATCATTGCAAAATCTCATTGTTGGTACTTGTAGGTAGGTAATCCCTCCCTTCCTCTCTTTCTTGCTCTCTCTGAAGTACTATCTGATGTAATACACTTTCAAAAGGCAGCTCATAAAGTATCATACATGAGATAGCTATATAAATTAAAATCACATGGTGTAGGGAATGAATTACGTGCACTGATTAGTAAATGGCTCACTAATGCAAAAGCAACAAGTAATTTTATATGGCTAACTTTCACATTGAATGAATGTGATGAATGGATTACTATGGGGGTCAGTCCAGGGCTCAACTCTTTTCGTAATACTGTATACATTAATGACCTAGAATTGGGTCTCATATCTAAAATAAAAAACTATGAGGTACAGCTGTAATTGAGAAAGACTATGAAATAATTCAAAGAATTCCTGATAAACTGGTAGAGAGTTAGATAAATGGCAGATGAAATTTGATGCAGATAATTGTAAAGCTATGCACCCTAGAGAAAAAAATGCTAAACACAACCTAAAGAAGATGAGAGGGGTCTTGGAGGTGTTACTAGTAACAATCTTAAGTATACTAAACAGTATCTAGCAGCAGGTGAAAAAAGGATATGAATGCAATGTTTCATTGCTAGGAACATCGACTACAAATTGTCAAAACAATTTCTGAGTCCTTCAAATGTTCTAGTAAGAATGCAACTTGAATATAAAATCAAACTCTGATCCCTAAACCACAAGCAAGATAAGAAAAAACTTGAACAAGACAAATTACAAAACTGATTTCAGCTGAGAAATCTAGTGTAAAAAGAGAGGCCAAGAGGATTGGATCTCTGTTTTCTTAGGAAGAGTAGATTTTGCAGTAACCTAATTAAAGTTTTTAAAATTCTGAAAAGTTGACAACATATATCAAGGTATTTCTGATTTACAAGAAAGTACAATTACTACAACAAACAGAATAAAATTCAAAGTGTCTAAGTATATAGATGTATTGAACACTGAGATAAGTTACAAAGTTACCATAAAAAATTGTTAATGCAAAGACTATAAATACTTTCAAACACTGGTTAGACAAATTTTTCATCAGTTAAGGTATCTAACAAATTAACTTGAGGAAAAAGTATAGACTCAGTATACATTAATACCTCTTACTCATTCCAAATAAGAACAACACAATGTAATGCAGTAAAGGGTGGGATAGTTTAGTACGATCTTACTGTGGGATTTTCTGATTTGTTCTATCATGCTAATTTCCATATAAGTTTGCTTTGCAAATGCATGGTTTTTCTTCCATTATTTTATTTGCTAACTTAAATTCAAAACAGATGAACAAGATATAGTCTAATTGGCCATCTGTTGTCTGTCTTTTCCATGTACTCTTTACACCCAATACTGTCCTCAAGCATCTCATTTCCATCATATTCAATCAATTCTGTACTTTTATTATCAAAGGTTCATCCCTCGCATCTTTACAGCACTGATGGGACTGCTTTACCATCAAACATACCCATCTTTGCCCTCAAAGACAGTGAGTTCTCTTTCTACACACAATTCAATGCATCTAGGTCTTTGGCCTCAAAACCCCTGTGGTTCCATCCATTGCTATGGCCATTCCATTTACTCTAAGTTCTTTTCATTCAGACTCTAACTCCAACCAACCAGTCTATCTCTCCCATTAAACTTAATAACTTTATGTAATTCTCATTAACTCAATTTTCTCCTCTCACACACTCTCCTAAACTCAGAGATCAGCTTCTGCAATTTCTCACTGAAGTTTGCTACCAGAGATGTATCATTAGCAAACTGCAACTGACCACAGCAGATATAGAGTACACTATTCTCCTATAAACTAAATAATGAATATAGAAAAAACCTTAATCCACAAAATGGGAAAAGTTGGTCTTGTAACGCAATAGTCATGCTGACAACATGGGATCCTATGGAACCTAGTGATTCTAGCAGCTGGGACCTAGTGGGTTGATGATGTCATCCCTGTGGCAAGGATGACATCTAGCTTAAGACTAGTACCTCCTCACTGGAAAGGCTGAGGGTTGGAGGGTTCTAATCTAAATTTTCCAAGATATTCCTAGAGAGTGTCTATCATGCTTGAAAGGCACCTATCACACATTTTCCTGTGGGTGCTGGCAAGTATATCTCCCTTATGACTGTATTTCTTCCTTTTCCAAAACCATAACTACATTACATGCTAATGATATGTGAGATGCAAAAACATATATCAACTCAATTACCTGATATGCAAAACTAGATACATGAACACAATTTGAAGTATGTGAAAAACAGCCAAATTTTGACAGCATTGAAACTTGTGATGTCTATTGTGGGAACAATATGTAATACACAATGTATCAACAATAAAGACAAACTATAAGCATTCTAAAGTTGAAACAACTTTACAACTGCTACAAAATTTTATCAATTATAGAAGTAATATAATGGAAGCATGGAAAGACTGTAAAGCATCTGGAATGAAGACCAAAATAATAGTAATGTGATGTTTAAAGACTGAACATACTGCAAGCACTGATATGAAAACTTATAGTAAAAAGTGGTTTGGGATATTCAAAAGGCATCATACTATGCATAATACTACACTGTGAAGTGAAGTTTCCACTGATGATACAGAGGTAGCAATAATCATCCTCAACTACTGAAGAAAATAATCTAAGTCGACAGGTACATAATGCAACAAGTGTTTAATGTCAATGAGACAGGACTCATTTGGAAGTGTATATCAAATAGAACATTTATTTCTAACTGAAGAGAAACTGGTGCCAGATTTAAAGCTGCCAAAGATTAATTAATACTTCTGGGAGGTAATGCTGAGGATACCCCAATGCTATAAGGTGTCTTGCTAAAATCAATGTACCTTTGATTTAGCATTCCAACAATTAGGCGCTGGTGACTTTAAACTTTTTCGAGTGATTTACCATATTTTTTGCCCTGCTGTAGAGAAGCAGCACACCAAAAATAACCACAGTAACAAGGCGTTAAGTATCTTAGACAATGCCCCTCTCTAAAAACATGACAAAATTGATCCAGCCACCTTTAAGGAAATTTACCCATGAACTTTTGGCCATCTCATAAAAAGAAATTATGGGAAGGATAAACTTAAAGTATGATAGTTCTAGTAGAATTAAAGCATTATGAATGTCATGGGTACCATTATCACATTATGGGAGGAACAAAAAAATGGTATGTAGATGAAAATATAGCCTGAGTGCGTCCCAGATTTTTGTGGTTTTGTTCAATAATGAAACGTTCCAGAAATCTATCAAAACAACATGGCCCTTAGAAATGCTGTAGGCTTGAAGATGTTGTAAAAGCAAATGCACTGGAACATGGAGAACTGTCAAACAAGTAACTAAAGCAGCTGGAAAAAGAATGAGGTGTGGGACGGGAAGAGAAGACTGAGGAAGCCTCACCTATCATCTGTCAGTTGGATTATTAAACATAACTGTTAGAACCTTTTTCATAGCTTAAAGTAAGTTTGTAAATTCTTAAAAAAAATTATTCAAACTTAATATATCTCCACACTCTCTTGAGGGGTATGCAATATGACCCTCTGCAGCAAAGGCCTGTATAAAACGAAAAAGCAACTTTGAAATCAGTTATCTTTTGACATATTCTTAGGAAAAAATCCCTCTGGTAGCAAAATAACCAAGACAAAAAGTGTTTTTCCCTTGGTAACTGTGCCTGCAGTAGAAAAAAATGACTTTTACTTGCAAAGCAAATTCTCCCAGAAATTGCCAGTTTCTGGTTTTTCTGAAAATATTATTACAAAAGAGTAAAACCTCTTAATATTGGACACTATGTATGTCGAAAATTGATATCATCAGACACCCAAAGGCTAACTGGACTATCATCTCATATACTGGAATTAGTCTGATAAGCTGATGTTAGTCTAGAGCAACCCATGTTTGTGATCACCAAACATTAGAGTTTCTGTGTAAAAAAAATTCTTTGCTTTTCATAAATGTTTGCCATTTCCTACATCATTTGCTCTAGCCAGTCTTTAGCCATCAGTATAATGCACTAAAACCAGGCTTCACAGACCTTTCTGTAGCTCCCACTGACTGTTTCACATGCCCTGGTTCAGTCCCCTGACAGCATGTAATCCCCTGCAAACCACATCATTCCAATTTACTCTTTCCCTTGAATGCCTCACATCCTCCGACATCTTCTGGCCCTAAGCCTTCAAAGCATCTGTAACTCCATTTTTCCACCTCCTCCTTAGTTTTCCCATTTTCTTTGTTCCCTCAACTTCTGATATATATACCATCTTAGTCATCCTTTCCTCCCTCATCCTCTACATATTTCCAAATAATTTCAGCACATCCTTTAAGCTTTCTCATACATACTCCTCTTACTACCACACCTTATTCTTATCTAATCATTTCATATTTGATCAACCCTACTTACATCACACATTATCGTCAAGCATTTAATTTTCAATACATTCACTCTACTCTTTACATTTATATCTAAGAATCATGCCTCACATTCATATAGTAGTGACAGGACTAATATACTATCAAACATACCCATCTATGCCCATAAGACAGTGGCTTCTCTTTCCAAACATCCCTCAATGCACCAAAGACCTTTGCCCTCCCACCCATCCTACAGCTCACTTCAGCACCCATGGTTCCATTCACTGCTATCATATCCACTCCCAGGTATCTAAAACACTTTACTTCCTCCAAGTTCCCTCCTATCAAAGTCATACCTCAAGTGACCACTTTTTCACTGAAAACCTAATAACCTTGCTTTTATTCACATTTACTCTCAACCATCTCCTTTCACACACTCCCAAATTCAGACACTAGCTCCTGTGGTTTCTCACTAGAATCTGCCACCAGTGCTGTATCATCAGCAAACAACAAATTATTCATCTTCTTGGTGACTCCACCCCCAGAAGACTGCATACTTGCTCCTCTCATCAAGACCCAACAGATCCAAAAACAAATCAAATAGCCATGGTGACATCATGCACCTACATGCACCCTACCACATACCCACCTTCACTTGGAACCACTATACCCACTCACACATATGCCTTACTTTCCTGGTAAAAACTCCTCACTGCTTCTACATATTCACAGCACCTTCCACAAAGCATCTCTATCAACCCTGTCATATGCTTTCTGCATATCCATACAGGCAACATACAAATGCTTCTGTTTCTTTAAGTATTTCTCAAATGTTTTTCAAAACAAACATCTTATCCACAATCCTCTACCACTCCTAAACTCACACTGTTCCTCCCAAATCTGATGTACTGCTTTCAACCACCCTTTCAATTACCACTCAACCAAACAGATTAATACCTCAGTAATTTGAACACTCACCTTTGTCCCTCTTGCCTTTATACAATGGCAATGTACATGCATTCCATTAATCTTCAGGCAAGTCTCCATGATCATAAATAAACTGAAAATCCTAACTAACTCATCAACTGCAATAACCATCCATCTGGCCACATATCATCTTACATAAAGCTTTTACCACCTCTTTGCTTTTCATCAAACCATATGTCATGAGTATTGACACTCCAATAATTGCCAGCAGAGAGTTTGCCTCCTTTGTTGTTCTCCTAATATGGGGCTCTGGCAAAAGGTTAAGTACAATAGTAACTCCCTAGTCCCTCTGACACAGCTTCCTGCAACTTATTTCCTTTTAGATAATATTCATATCTCACTCTGTATTTGTTGTAAAAAAGAGTATATCATCATACAAATACAAGTGTGGATATCAATGTATACATAATGAGCATATTTACAAACACAGAACAGAAATTAGATATCTAAAGCATTTTCCTGGGATAACCCTAGTGCATCATGAATTAGCTCATGTCATTTTCTTACTGATATGGAATCCACTGCATCAGTGATTAATGAAAATAATAATCTATTCCCTATAATGAATTTCACTGTATTGTAAAAAAATACTAATACTTATACCGTAAATCATAGCTACTTTATATATGCTCATTCATTTTGGCAACTATGAGCATCAGGTTAATCTTCCCACACTGCCCTGCACTGTGTTTTGTAACACTTTTGTTCATGGAAATTTCACTCTCTGCTTTCATAGCAATTCTACTGTAGATAAGGAGTTGTGATACACTAATGTTATTGTAAGTGTAGAACTGTATATACTATAGTGTAGGTGATGTCTGCTGCTACCTCTGCCATTGCCCCAATCTCCACCACCTCCACCATCACTTCAAGCCACACTACAGTCACTATACATACAGGATTATTGTACCACCAATAATTGCTGTGTTAAGTAAAGTACATTATCTGTACATAAGTATTATTGTACTTATGTACTGTGTATTGTAACTCTACATACAGGTCAGTAAATACACATTCATAGGCACACAAAACACTATTTACTAAGAATTCAACCCACTTGGGCACTTTAGACTATCACTGGACTTATTGGACTATAAGTCAGATATACCCAATAAAATCTGAGATAATCATCTGGTTGGATGTATCAGAAAAAAACATTTAATGGAGATGGTTTCCCTCTAAATAGTTCAATATATTAAGTGTTCAGTATAATTGGTCATTCTGTGCCTTTTTTCAGTAATATAATTCTGCTAAATGCAGTATTATCAAATTCATATCAATTGTGAGGTTTTAAAAAGGGATTATTTTTTTATGTAGGAACACATCTCTAATCATACAAAGGGAGTTTTGGAAAATGGATTTTGTTGAATGGAATTTCATTACATAGACATCTTTTCTAGAGTGATTCTTTTCCATGTACTGTGGGATAAGTGTATACATAATTATCATAAAGAGTGTGAGTTTACACATGCAGCAAAAGAAGGATCCAAATTAGCTCCCAGCTCTCTAACAAAGTGATCTATAAATGACAGTAAGTTAACATAGTCACTATTTCCATCTCCTGTACATGACAATCATTTTTTGATCCCTTATAGTAGCATCTGCAATGCATAGCAGTAGCTGCTCACACTTTTTTTGAAAAATCCAGGACACTAGCTACCTATTATGCAGCCATCACTTGGGGATAATTTATACTACATGTAGGCAGGGTATGTCAACAAAATACCTCAATTTATCAAAACAAATCATGGAGTGAGTAGGCATGCTTGAAAGACACATCTAATAACAAAGACAATGGTAGTGATGTGACTCAGCCCTCTTCGTCAAGCCATGGTGATGATTTTAGTGAATAATTAAAAATCACTGGCTGCACCTTCATCAACTATTTTGGACACTCAGCACCCACTAACTGGTATCAACAGTGGAACTATGAGAAAACAATTAAAGTAAAAGCACTAGGTGTGAAAAAGTAAAATGCAAATAAAAATATGGAAAATGTTATCTATGACTGTCAAACTACGAAGATATTGGCTGTATATCATTGTCTAAGTATCTCCCTAAGTCATTCACAACAACATCACTTAAGAGTATGATAGGGTGCTACTGAGCATGGATGGGAGCATGGATGGAATGGATCAATAGTGG
>JAUTXX010516192.1:0-11672 GCA_032273605.1 Panulirus laevicauda | reverse complement strand
CGAAAAGTTTGGAAGTTGACCCTAACATAACCTTAAAAATCTTTAGAATTGAATTTAAAATGTTGGAAGGAGGAATTGCTCTGAATTCAGAGATTTGCTTCGAACAGAAAATCGTATGGTAAATCCTGTGATGTGAAGAACTGGTCCCTAAACTTTTCAAGTCAGGTACCACCAACTGGTTTTTTTTTTCCCCTCCTCCTCTTTGTCTACCATTTAAATCTAAAAACCTAGTTTACCACATGTAAAATCTTACGTTTTTAAGTTTACATATCACGGAGAAACAAATATAAAATATTTTCGAACACTTTTCAGCACAAAGCCGTGTTCCTATTTCCTTGACAAGGCAAACTCTTCGAACTAACAACACGTATAGCATTGTACCGAGCGGACGGCTAGTGGTTAGCGTATTGTACCACCGACAGGGGACCAATTCTTTTCGGGAGCATTATTTTCCTCCTCCCATCAGCTGGCAGCTTGGGGATGCTGGGCTGGTCAGTGGAGTGCCTGGGTCTGGGCGGCACAAGACATTGCTTGTTCCCTTGGACGAAGTTCAGACACTTTGCCCAGGCTGACTGACGGTGAATAAACGCTGTTCACCTTCTGCATCCTTCGATCCGCCCACCTCCAGGTTCCTGTTGCAGAGTGGATGGGGGTTGAGGGTTGCTGTAACATCAATAGGAAGTGGTGGAGGTGTACTGAGGGGGAGGTGTGTTGCCAGGTACCGACACAATGGTATGGAGAAGAGGAGGAGGAGGAGGAGGAGGAAGGGAGGGAAGGCATGTAGCCATTGTATACATGACGTACATACAAAGTTGGGAGTGACGTGCAAAGACGGAGGTGATGAAAGAGAAGAACTTTCGAGCCGTAAATGTTATCGTAAATCGTCTTCGTTACTATACTTTATACAGCATAACCCTGGAGACATTTCCAGACGCTAACCATAGTCCTATAACGTTATACGTAAGGCGTAAGGTATGTCAGGATGAGAGCTTCGTACTATCATAGGGGTATTTCCAGAAATATTCGAAATGCAAAACTCTGGAATTCTGTGGTAAAGCCTCGAGAGAATTGCACTGCCAACAGGATCGACACGGCTAAAGCTTGTCTGGTCTGCGAATTTCGTGTTTGTATATTTCAGTCCCCCCCAAAAAAAAAATGATTGCAAATGATGCTTGTGTAATATTAATTCTATGCTAACGCTGACCTCATGATAAATGCAGCATTCACAAATGGCTTAACCTGCTGGGACGGGCGTGGGAGAGGCGAGGAACTGAGAGAGAGAGATGTGGGACCAGGGAGAGGAAGGTGCCTGAGGGAGAGGGGAGCTCGGAGAGGAGAAAACTTGGGAGAGGAAAGGGCCCGGGAGAGGACAAGACCTAGCATAAGTGAGAACCTTCTTATTTCCAGCACACACACACACACACACACACACACACACACACACACACACACTAATACCTCTGGAACTTTAGCCATCATTCCATGATGGTATGGTGCTGGTAATGACTGTGGTATCGGTGGTAGTAGCAGGAGGAGGATGGAGAGAACCAGACACACACATTAGGCCCTTCTGAAAAGTCTACTGACCGGGTGGGGGATGGTGTAGTAATCCCTTCGACCTCCCTGTAATAACGTTATTATCTTGCACAATTAGTACGATGTTGAGTCTCGTGTGGTGCCTAGGTTATACACCCGGGAGCTGCAATAATCAGAATCAATAAAAAGAATAGATTAATTTCTGAAATTATAGGAGAATAATCGCAGATGAAATCTAGGTGTACAGGCATATTGGTTATCCTGATATACATTAGTTGATATACATTAGATATAAAGATATATCTTGATCTATAATGAATATTTTATCTACGAGAATGGCAACATATAGCATTATACCTTGTGTTGGCGAGCTCGTGGTGTGGAGACCAGGTGATGGGACATTGCTTTGGTGAGCTGGTGGTGCAAAGAAGAGGTGATGTGTTGGTGAGCTGATGGTGTAGAGAGTAGGTGATGTGTTGGTGAGCTGATGGTGTATAGAGTAGGTGATGTGTTGGTGAGGTGGTGGTATAGAGACTAGGCAAACTCTCCCTCCACACTAGTGATACAGTGTAATTACTACACATGCTCGACATTCTGATGTATGGACCGTAACCCAAGAACAACCCTATTCATTCTCTGTGTAATGTTCTGGGCGAGCCCTCATACATTTTCTGTGTAATGTTCTGGGCGAAAAAAGAGATGACTTCTTTTCTAACAGTTTTTCTGTCTCTGTGGCAATAACGAAGAACTCCTCATTAAAAGTTTGCTACAGAAGTGCTGAGTGTGATGATTGATTTTAATTGACACCTCTTAATTAATGCCTAGGTAAAGATTTTTCTTGTTTCCCATTCTCAAGGGCCTTTTTTTAAGGTGGAATTTACCTACCATCCTCTCTCGTAATTATCTAATAACCAAATCATTTGTTTCTACTAGGCGTGCAAAGAGAAAAAAGAATTGGGTGTAATAATCCCTAAAGACCTAAAGCCAAGTAACTAAATACGCAGAAGTGGTAAAAAGTGTCTGAAAGAAACGCATTCTTTTGATTCACGAAGGAGGGTATTCGAATCTAAGACGCAAATTCTCACTCTTTACTATCCAGTGTTGAATCCCATTGAATCTTATGCTCAATTTCAGTCTGTTGAAAAAAAGGCAGAGATAGAGAGATCACATGTACGAGTTACTACAGTCCTCTGACTGTAAACCACATAAATGTGTCTCCAAAACAAGGCGGCTTAACATGAACTGAGTGCAGTGTTATCTCCGGCAAAGCTCACAGTAAGACTCATTTGCATAACAAAAGCACTGCATTACACCCAGAACAAACTACTTTCCCCGGAGGATTAACTGCTTTATTGCTAATGCAGTTATCACATCCCGTTTGCTCTAAATGCACGATTTTTTCTTTTTAATCCAAACTTACAGGAGGGCCTTCGTTAGTACAGTCTTGCTCTGGGTGACATATTTTCTTCACAAAGTAATGGAAATTACTATCTTTGCAACACCAGCTGAGCCAAAGTAAAGCAAAATAGTGTTGTGAATGTGCCATTGCATGAATATAGCAGGCGAGAAAAGAGCAGTAAATGAATGCTCACTTACGCCCCAGTAAACACAATAACAGTCCTTTGTAAAAGATTTATCAGGGCACTTACGTAAATGTTTTTCTGTTGAAGACAAACGTAATACGTCAGCTGTTTTCTACACATTGTACCTCATACTTATTGTTCCACCCATCATACTCTACACTTCCCATTATTCCACAGATCACACACCACTATTTTCATTGGGAGTGCTGATTCGTCAAAGATCTCACTCCAAAGGAGTCTGCCTTTCCATGCAACTGGAGGTAGTGCACTTTTGCACCGCCATGAACCTTTAGAAAGGCCCTGAGTAACATTAGAACTCTATCACAGAAATTGGTCCAGGGGTAATATGTGTATATGACTGTGTTTGCGAATTTACACTTACGATTCCTTATGCGAGACCCAGTTTGATGACGACACCAGAATAGTTTGACAGCTGAAGACAAAACTCACCAAACCGATAAAATGTGATTCATATTCCTATATAAATGATTGATACTCTTCAAGCAAGGGTGGTAAATATATATATGCAAATCGACGACCAAAACGGAATAACTATCACCAAGATAAATTAGGATTTTCCTCGTTATATCCCAAAACGGCAGTAAAAATATGGCAGAATCACCTGATGTAATTACGCAAAAAAAAAGGAAAAATTGCAATTTATGACCTTGGGCAATTATCGCAAAGTACTTCCCTGTTTACGACGCATATTTCTGTCTTTACCAGCTAATAACAGTGGGGTTATTACACCTATAAATCTTCCTGTGGAATATCAATTAATGAGGAAGACCCCTCTGATTCCCGTTAGGAACCTGGGCTTCCACTGAGGATTACGATCACCACACACACACACACACACACGCCTTATCACCCCTTGGTTTTAGGAGCCAAGATAACTCTCGTGCTTTATCAGGTCAGCTGAATGAGTGACCTCAAGACTGCAGGACTGAGTTACCTCTGAATGCAATCATGATGGTTCTTACTGGGATTTAATGATTAACCGTCCACTTTCGAGTACCTTCTTGACTTTTATTGGGCTCCCTGATATGCTTTTCATCTGACTTTTACGATAAGCTCTTTACACAGTTAGATAAACATGGGAACGTGTTTCTTATCTTTGAAAAACTCCCTCTAGGTGAAAATGAAGCGAAGATCATGGCAGATACAGACGTTAACCTGAAGGAGGGCGTTTAGTGGGGCCCCTAGGCAAAATCTGAAACAAAATTCGCAGTCGGGTCTTTGAGCGAACTTGGGGAAGGCTAACAGCAGGAGGCCTGAAGACTCCTGAAGCTAGGCTTTCAGTGAGACCCTTATGTAAACCTGATACAGGGTTTGCCTTTGGGTTCCGCACGATCATGAAAGACCCTAAACGTTAACTGAAGCTGAAGCATACTTCGCAGGAGGGTACTAGACAAATCTGAAGCGAGTCTTTCAGCAGCGGGACCCTTGGGTGAACCTGAAACAAGACTTGCCACGTGGATAGCCCTTCCGTTAACCTGAATCAAGGTTTGAAGTGGGGGTTCTGGAGGAACCTGAAGTCTCAAATGGGAGCCAAGGTGTAAGGAGCTGCTATCTTCAGGTGGAGAGCGAAGTGAACTGGCTTACGGGGGTCATGGTCACCTTCACTGACCATCATTTGCCCCCACCTCTCTCTCTCTCTCTCTCTCTCTCTCTCTCTCTCTCTCTCCCCTGAACAAAAGTTCGGATACTCGTCAGCCAATGAGACACTCATTACAAAACATTAACCGGACACCAAGAGTTACTCCAAACGAATGACCTTGCTGAGTGATCGTTGGTGGATACCCTGGTGGCTCTTCTGCGAAGCTGAACGATGATGAGTTACAGAGTCACACACACACACATAATGCATATTTACTCCTCCGTCTTGCAGGACATCTATCAAGAATATCTATTTTTCTCCCATTCTACGTAGTAGTTCAGGCAATCCATTCACCAGGAATTCAGAATTCTAAATCAATCCGTCAATAGATGTCGTCAGTGGCCAAAGATGTCGTGGATAATTCTGAGAATCAATCAATTCTTGTTATGTCCTTTCCTCGACCTGGCTCAGAAAATGGTCTGCTTGAGTGTACTCGAGAGACAAGACAAAGGTTTACATGACAACCCATAGCCGACTTGATACCCTGTTGCACGTTATGATAACTGATAACATTACATCTTCGTGTATCTGCTTCACGTACCAGTTTTGGATCTATATCTAAGCGCTGGTGAACTATATTCGACTCTGGTATATTCTAGATGTATACGATCCGTGTGTTCAGAATAATACAATGTTTTGAGTTATCTCTTGGCATATAGAATATTCCTTCGTCTACATCCAGCACTCCCGTCTCCAGAAGCGCATCTATTCATCAATCTACACCCCAAATGCCACCTCCGTATCTCCAGTACTCATCTGCCTATAAACATTCCACCATACCTTTATATACCCAGTGGGCAATCTCCCTCTCAAGCCAACACACCATCTACGATCAACCACACACCCTCATATACCCGACGTTCTATCTCTATGTACAAACTTTTATATAGATTGTGATGGAGGGTAGACATTAGTATGGCAAACGGCTTGACTCTAGCACTTGTAATATCAGTAAAGCAATGAACGGGCGTCAGTGTACATCATGTATTGATGATATCATTACATGAGCAGCTGTGCGTGAAGTTGGCCCATGTACCTCACTGCCTGACATCAACTCCATTGCTTTCAACGCGTTTTGGTCAACTGGTATTACCTATTGAACTGAATGGTCAGGAGCGAATACTGTATTCAGCTCTTCAGCACGTACACTCCTGCTGACACTGCCGGGCTGTGTGTGCATTGTATTTATATTCCCCTGCAGGACACACGCAGACAAAAAGCTATTGTACAGGGTCTGTGTATAGAACGTGAGGTGGAGGTTTGATTGGTGCGGGTAACCAGTGAGAACTTTAGGAAGTACTCGATGTGAATAATCTTGGTGGGTTGAATCGAGGCGAGATGTAGCAAGACGAAGGGAAGAAGGAGAGAAACTTGTGGTAGTGAGATGATGTGGTTGGTAATATACAAGAAAAAAAAGGTGAGTTGGAGTAAAATGAAGGTGTGACTTCCTGTGGAAAGGAAAGTGGCAACATGATATGGAAAAATACTGTGAATTTATGAAACTACTAAAAGGAAAGGCTTCTGGGTTTTTCTTTAGGACATTAAGAATGAAGGAAGGTGGCTAGTGCAAGCAAGAACTTTTGTTCTGTTTACACAGAAGAGAAAAATGAATCTACGTGAGAACAAAGAGAGAAAAGAAAGCTAGATAATTTGCTTTCAGACGATGGTAAAGAGATACTGTGCCTGAGAGTATTTTTCTGACTCACTTCGCAAAAAAAAGGACATGAAATTAATTGCATCCAAGAATAATTAACCAAATCCTCGGCTATGAACGACTTCAATTGGCAGGAGTCATCGATAAATCTGAATTCCACTGAATATATAGGGACTGAACGAAGCCAGCCTTTCTTGAAGAGTTATACTGCAAGGCATTTACTGCTGTCGTTAGTTCGACTCTCAAGAGCTCCTGGCGCTCCCCTCACAGAGGCATCGGTCTTCCCAACCATTATTCGCAATCATATAATCACATTTTGGAAAGGTCATTAGTCCCAAGTAGCTCTTGGTGTCCAGTGAATGCGCGTAACGAGGTACTTATTGCTGGTCGAGTATCCCAGCCTCAGTTCAGAGAGAGAGAGAGAGAGAGAGAGAGAGAAAGAGAGAAAGAGAGAGAGGTAAGCGAAGGTCAATGGCGGTTTCCATGTCTCTATTAGCAAAGTTCACTATCCCTCTCCACCTGAAAATAGTGTGGTTCCTAATGACTCTGATCCCTTTCCTTAACTTCAGCTTCGTCCACAACTTCAGTGCGAGCCTTGAATCAGCAGGTCCACACAAGGGCTACGCTACGAGCCTTGCTTCACGTTCACCTAAGGGCCGCGCCTTCAGACTTGCTTGGGGGATCCTGTAGCGAACCTTGCCTCAGGTTCCTTCAAGGCACCGCCGCAAACCTTGCATCCTGATCGTACAGGAGGACCCCAGCGTAAGCCCTGTATCAGGTTTACCCAGGAGTTTCGCTGCGAGCCTTGCTCCAGGCTCGCTCAAAGGCCCTCGATGCAAATCTTGTTTCTAATTTGCCCTGGGCTCCTCCTCCACTACACGCTCTGCTTCGGGTTTACCCAGGTACTCACTGTTAAGCTAAGCTTCAGTTTTACCCAGAGATTTTTCTTTCTTCAATATAGCACTGTATTGAATGAGAGACCATTCAAGTGCATCAGTGCACTCTACACTAATCGAACCTCAGTTTCGAACCACTGAGCCGGTTTGAGTGGTACGAAAAAGCACTGCCAAATGTTAGCTGAGCGTATCAGCCAGTCTGGATAGTAAAGGTGACTCGTTGCTGGCATCTCGCCTCATGGACGTAAGCAGTGGAGAGGCAACCAGTCAGTGATGACTGGTAGTCCGGACACATAAACACTGCTTCACTACTTGTTCGGGGGTTTGAACCATCTACTAACTACCGGGTCGATTCGTGGAACGTATAGCACCTGGTTTGGTCGGTAGGCCTTGCCTTTCTCGCCACAAATGAGACATAAGAAGGTCTGGTAACTGTCTCAACGCCTCGGGAAAAAGGGTGAAAAGATAGACACGTCGCGGTGGAGACCTTGGAAAACTTGAGTTCCCGCGTGTGTGGTGGTATAGCTTGGGTGCTGGAGACTCAGCCAGACTTGCAGAGTATCCAAGGCTCAGTGTAATTACCAGCCCGCGCGAGCCTGCCACCGCCACACAGTAATGAAGTTTGTTCATTGACTTAACAGGATTATCATATCATGAACTAATGACCAAAGTTTGTTAATAACACCTGCACTACAGTATGTTACAAGCTGCTTTTATATACACGACCAGAGTATGCCTCGGTGTCTGCATTATAAAAACACCAAATGTTGGTGATCTCGTTCTCCTGCTCATACTCAGGGTCTTCACATCTTTCCCTTCTGCTTTTTGTGAGCCGCTGTATCAGAGGGGCTATAAAGAACGAATCAGTGCTGGTCACTGCCTTTAATAATGACCCGTCATACAGTACCTTTCATGTCTTTCCGAGGGCATAGAACATCACCACAGCATCGTAGTTACCGAATAAGTGATAAATTATATCATGCAGATATAGAAAGCAACACAAAATGTAATGAATATTGGCTCTATGACAGGTATATTGATCGTATTGCTGGATCAGTGGCCATAATTCAACGTATCTGAATATGGGACATAGATCTTGTGGGTAACAATCCTACCTTTCTCCTGTCTCCTGCTGAGATGGCCACTGTCTTTGGCCTCCTACTCGGGTACTGTCCCTAACCCCACACACCCCTGTCTCCATCCTCTCCTCTCAGTGAGACGCTGCCTCTACACTCCCTCCTCCCTACAGAATTATGACAATAATGCCTCTGAACTCCTACCAGGTCACTGGCCTGAGTACTTTACCCTCCCTCTCCTCCCCCCATACATTTGGACAGTGCCCCTGAATTCTCACCAGGGTAGTGCTCTGCAGGTCCCTCTCCTCAATTAAGACATATAAAAGCCCCAGTAGAACACTGTGGCCTTTGGTCCTGCACATTTTACACTCAGTACAACACTGTGTCTGGACTCACCACCTGGGTACTACCTACCCCGAGACATCATCAAGTATTTATAGTTCCCCCAGTCCAGAGTTCGTCCCTGCAATCATCAAGCCTCACCAGGTTCTGAATTACGATCGTATGCTATCGTTATACAATCTAAAAATAGGAAGGCGGGGGAGGGTCATTGGCTGCCAAGGTAGGTGGGGGAGAGATCGGTGGAAATTCAAACCCTGCAAGAGCAGAGTTAAGATTGAGTCAGGATTTGGAAAAACGACCAATCAACCAGAAGGAAAGATTGCCGGAGTGGCTCTCACATCATGTGAGGGAGAACAGGTCTTGCTCATCGCTTCTCAAACTCACCTGAATGTGAGAAAGTCTACCATACTCGCTGGCCCTCACATTATAAACGGGAGACAAAATCCTGTTTCCCCCCGGTACAATCAACAAACGATTGGTGGATCTAGTTCACACAGATATTGAAATGACCCGAGAAAATTAAGCTCTCTCTCTTTTGCTACACAATCGTCTGTTGGCTGCTGGTATTAGTAACGAAGAGTATCTGAAGTCTGCCTGTAATGCCTGTATCATATTCCCCGTCGCTTATATTTCTTTGAGTCTTTTTCGAGCCTGAGGTACGGGACGCTGTTAAGGGCTGCGAGGCTGAAAAGTACGAGCTGCTGAGGAGAGGATAAATGTTGTGTTTGCAGCCGGAGTAAACTCCGTCGTGTGATCAATGCAAATCCGATGACGGAAACTGATGGTAGGCAAGTGGGCCTGTGCTGAACAACAGCCAATTCATGGTCCATAAATCAAAAAGTCACTCCATCAACTGCAGGTGTTTCCTCCAGGTTCCATAATTCACTCCGCCAGTAACTGGAGAACTCTGGCTGGCTCCCTTAAGTCTCACTCGTGACGTTCTGTTGAAGGTGCAGGAGACCCGTGGGGGAGATGATGGTTTCGCTTGAGGGCAGGTATTCTTCATCGTCCTGTTGGGATCCGACCATACAACCTCGCTAACCCATGCTTCAGAAAGCTTCTCGAAATAACTGTCTATGATCGTTTCTCTTGACGATGAACCGGTTTACCAACAGAAGGCCTGAGTTTGCCGAGATTGGGAGAGGTTACTGAGATGAGAGCTGTTTCACTTGACTGTTTACAATCAACACTGGGAGGGGAAAGAAATGTAGGATGAGGATGAAGGTGGATGAGTGGATGAGGAAGGGATGGGCAAACACTAGGACGAATGGGAAAAGGTAAGGAATCATGAGAGTGCGACACACAGGGTAACGAGAGAGAGCTTAAGAGAACAGAAGACCCACACTCGCTGTCATAGTACTGGAGGAGAACAAATGATCGAGGAGAAAGATGTGTCTCACAATTCTAAAATGATCTTCATCTCTGATTCCTGTGCGGTCAGTAACCACTGTTCCTACCCTTCACTTGAGATAATATATAGCTTCATATGATAATCACATACATGTGCATAGGGAAATCCACAACACTGACACCCATGTTATCAAATGTGTGTTGTTGTAGGTGTGTGTCTCTGATGTCATGCGTAAGTGTACGTTAGTGTATGTATAACCAACGGAAGTGAATTCTTTGCGTAGTATGGCGAAGAAGTTCTACACAAATACAGCTCAAACAAATATATTAGCCCTCCTAACGCCCTCTGCGGCAGACAACGATGAATGACCAGAGTCACGGGATGGTGGAACACACAAAAAAGATAAGAATAATCAGTTCTGAACGAATGCTAAAGAGAATCATATGTCACTAGTGAGACGGAAACCCTTTTAGCAGAATAAGGACGGATGTCAGAATTCTTCATCTAGTCGTGACATAAGTGTCCCTCATCATCCCAGACATTCACGGGGGCTTATCTCTTTGGACGGCAATTTGTGATACTGATTATCTACTGAGAGAAACCTTGCTGGGTTAACTTCCTTCGAAAGTGACGCCCCGACAAAGGACAAAATGAGATATATTGAGGGTCTGACGGACTGTCTGTCAGTCGTAATGACACTGACCCGTTTCTCGTCTTGGCAACGATCAACCCGATACGACTCAGACCGTAAATTTTTCCCTCCCCTTGTCATCGACTTATATCAAGACCCCCACACAATCATGGCCAGAAACCACCGTAAATCATACCCTTTATCCCTACTCTCACTCTAGCTCTTATTGGTAGCAATCGTGCGATATTACTGAGACATATTTAAGTGTTATTGACACAGTTAGAGTCCTGCAACAGCCACACTGCAGGCGAAGTTAATGTGGGATCAGAACAACGGTAGCCAGTTAAACTAGTTAGAAATGATATCTCCTTCACTATCGTTGAGCACTTCAACACGTGCCTGGTATATCATTTTAGTCCTTCCTGACAGGACTTGTAAATACTATCGGGATATGCTTCGAATATACTAAGGTGTTATGTCGTCATATCTTATCACGATTCATTATTACAGTCTACGTAATATTAACATTATATTATCTTTTTATCACACGTCTGTCTCTCAGGATCTCAGACGGATCATAAAATCATAAAGGAAAGGAACTTATTCTGTTTGCCGAAGAGGAAGAGAGTCTGGGGTGAAATCTGTCATACCACGTAGGAGGAGCACGCGAACTGAGGTGCCGCTGGGCACTGAGGATGCTAACCTTGGGGGAGAGCCCTGCAGACGCGCCCAGAGAGAGAGAGAGAGAGAGAGAGAGAGAGAGAGAGAGAGAGAGAGAGAGAGAGAGAGAGAGAGAGGCTCTAGCGAAAGCTAGACCTTACGTACCCGAGGGAATTACATAAATCCGATATTCATAATAATAATAAATGTTTCACTTAATTTCCTCATCACAGGATCTCTTGTTGTGGTGGCGGAGGGGGAAATATAAAACACAGGACATAGT
>JAUTXX010516170.1:0-11673 GCA_032273605.1 Panulirus laevicauda | reverse complement strand
TATATATATATATTACGAGGAGGCAAGTGAAGACAATTATCGCTAGTGATGGTGTGGACCGTGGCTTTGAGAGAAGCCTCGGAAAGCGTGTGCAAGAACGACTAACTGAAGTACCGGTATGTACCACCACAATCTCATCCAGTGACGACAACAACAGTCTGCGAGCCCGTACCAACCGGGTTTCCAGCGAGTTTTCTACTATCACTCCCAAGAAGATCATGACGTTCAACGCAGGAAATTCTGCGCTCCTCCGTTTAAGAGAGAAAAACTGGGAGAAATCACTTCACAAACCGAAAACATCACAGAACACGATTGTTCGTAACGGGATGCGTCCGTCAAATATCTAGAAGTATAGGGTGACATGATGATGATGTCAGGACACAGTTAGTTCACGGAGCTGACGAATCAAGGCCGGGTAATCGAAATTACCCTAACAAGGCAACCCTGACTAATGACGACATTCATGAAAGTCCTTATTATGTGGAGACCTCTGAAAGGACTATACTACCAACCCTACGTAAGAAGATGATTCCTTGCCGTAATGGCTGTTTACACAGACTGTGTTAATCAAACGAACTAAAATCCACACATGTTGTATATGGAACATGACAGGAACACATCACTCATGCTCGCGGTTCGTGTGTCCTCTCCAAGCACTGTCAATCAAACGTCGAGTTACAACCAGGATCATGGACAATGGTAGCCCCCGGTAATCAGCCTCGGAAGCTATTGGTAATACATTCTACCCACTCACAACCCACACTGACTCCTCTGGACAATGACGTAGAGAAGATTAGTTCACGGAAACTACGGCATTCTTGGCAACGTACACGAGTCTACTATTTGTACAATGGTCAAACTTTCTGGCAATTTCTTCTGCGAATTCTGCTTTCTTATTGTTATCTTCCGTTGCGTAGAGAGTCTGGTTTCCCCCTTGAATGGCTGTCGACCTTCTGAAGCGGGTTCGCCGCGCGAGTCATGAGCCTTCGTCTTCCTCCCGTTGTGGAGGGACGGTGCATGACCAGCAGGGAAGATCCTCCTGGAAAACACCTAGGCTCCCGTGTCCCGGATTACCGCCGGCATCTGTTCGCATATTCAGGGAATAGCTGCGCAGATCATCATCTTTGCAACTGTTCCCAGTTTCTCAAGAGGTAGCTCTCTGTGTAATGCGGGGGAACTCCATAATATACTAACTGTTACGGTAATACGAACGAAGCGCCCGTTCTGTTTACTGCGTTGACTGGTGGGAACACAGGCATCAAAGGAGACGGGACAGTTGTGAGATTGTAGCCGCTCCTCTCCCTACTACCCATGGCAGGGATAATGAACGGGGCATGAGTATATATATCCACCCATTAGTATGGTCGTTCTCCACCTTATCCATACAAGCATTCGTCGACGTAGACTTCTGGTGGGCAGACATACTGTTGTCTCTGCCCGCGTTAGGCCACGATAAAGACCTACCTGGCGGGGGATGACCTGCAACTCCCCCTCCTGCAAACTCCGTAAATGTTCCAACACCCTTCAACACTACTGCCTCGACTGCCTCCCTGTCAGAGATCCTCTTACCACAGGGAGAGTCACCATATACTATACGTCACCATCTTCTTCTACATAATAATTTGGATGTAACTCTTGCTCGCAACCCACGCTTTGGTGGGGGGTGCGAAGTTCCACTGTCCTGAACCTACCTCAGATGTCTCCGAGCCGCGAGTCAATAGCGCGTCCTACGGGACTCTGAGTGTTCGTGTAATAAGCGTTTGCTGCATGGTCTTGTTACTACGCTTGTCGCCCCCTGAGGCGTAATGAATGAATCAAAACAAATAAAAAGAATAACCAGACAAATTAGAGACATTTAGAAGGATATTACCGCTAGATCAGAGAATTTGAGAATCTGGATGCTTTAAGGAAAAGGGAGTCAGGGAAAGATTCCGAGACTGGAAGGGACATATGTCAGGTTACTGAAACGACAGATGGAATGATTAAAAGAACGGTCACCCTTTGAAAAAGGCAGCACTATTGCATATTTTTGAGGAGGAAAAGTTTGATTTTCAAGGGAAACAGACCAGCAGGCACTGGCGCAAGTCCGGGAAAGCGCCCCTTCAAAATACCGAGGTGGAATGAAATTTGGTAAGTTAGCGTAGTAACCACCGCTAAAGAAGCGAAAGAACTTCACCTCTTGAACTTAACATATGTCAAGCCATTATTCCGTAGCAGTCTGGCGCCTGACCATCCTCTCTGGCCCTCGTAGTCAGGGCGGTTGGGGAGAACGTGATAATAATAACTACACATGTTACTTCCAAAGACGTTCCTGCATAATGATCACCCACAGAGATACACGCTCACACAGAGTACCGCTAGGACCACCTACCACAAGCGGACGACCTATATATATATTATCGTCCTGCAAAAACTAATGACCGGGTTGTCTTCGGTCAGCGGCGGGCAAGCGCCAAACCAAGTGTGCAGTTGAGACGGAATTTCCTGGACTCTTACTTGAAAATACAAAGGAATGCACAGAACATAAGGCTACTACTGTGGCGCCCCCTCCAGACTGTATCGCGGTAACGGAGGATAAATACAAGACTTTGAGGGGAGAGACTATAGGAGAATACATGTGAATTAGAAGAGAAATGCCTGTTAAATTTATGACTAGAAATATGCACTTTATAACAAAGGCCCATTTCTCCTAAGCCCTAACTATGTTCTCTACTCCTTGCACACCTACTTCTGTAGTTCTGATCTTTTCCACCATCACGAACTTACGAAATTTCTCAAAATTAGCAGTGATTATCATTTCAGAACCTCAGTGGATCACTAAATGAGCCTACTTCAAGGGGTTTGTACGCAAGTAAACTTGGCTTACTCTCACCCACATTTAGACTTTAGCATGAAATAAACCAAGAAAACACTACCTAAAAATTATAACCTACTAGAGAAGAGAACTCCGTTACCCCAGCAGGAGCCAGTCAGCTTGCGGCGCTTGCGATGGAAACACGACCACGCGCAGGGCGGAAGCCTCAACGACAACTGATATTAAAACGAGAACTATTTGAATGTAACGGCCATCTCAGACCATCTGTCGAGACTGAGGAGTAGTAGGGGTAGGGAGGGAGGGTCAATAATAATAATAATTACCCGGCACAGTTTATAAGACATGAGACCCGCGCTGGGCCGGGGTCTAAGTGCCTCCCCCCCCAACACCCCTTCCCCCCATAAACATTCCGGGCGCCAGGAGCCAACCCCGGAGCACAACCACGCGCATACTGCTACAACCTTTCCACGTACACAGTGTGGAGTCAACCCCGTAGGTACCTAATACCAATCATCCCACGTACACACAGGTGGAGCCCAACCACTTCGTCCTCGTAGAACGCCGGGGACTACAGACTTCATCACCAAGACTGTCAGCTGGGGGATGGCGTCAGGAGGATCAAGACGGAGAGACCGAGCGACAAGCTGACCCCAGGCTGTCAGCTACCAGCTGACACTCACGCCACCACGCAACCACTGACAGCTCAACCCTTACGAATGACAGTGCGACCCTTAGACACGACGGTATGATCCTTAGACACGACGGTCTGACCGTTAGAGAGGGTTTACTCCATCATACTCGAGGGTCGCACCGCCATACTGAAAGGGTCAAGAGGGGAAAGTCGGCCAGGCACAGTACGACACACTGAAATATGACAAGGGCCCGTGCCTGCCGTGACACCGGTGCTCACGCTCGCATCCTGGTCAAACAGAAGTTAGTCTGCGTCTTCCCGTCTGCTACTCCTCATCCTGAACCAACCAAACGGTTAACAGGGTGATGGAAGGAGTTGGCAGAGGCTGAGCTTAACTACCCTTCATTAATGGGCAGCCAAGGTCCTCGACATTATACAACAGGTCTTATCATCACAAACCCGCTACATCATGACCCAATCACTGCAGCCGTAGTTATCGGAACCCCCTTCTACAACCCGCCTCATGGCTCAGCTGGCGTTCCTTTCCCGGAGCTGATGGGAGAGGTTGTCCCAAACGAGGAGAAGTCAGGAGGTCAAGGCCTCGGTCACTGCAGTCGCCTCCCTGACCAGGTAAGACCTGGCAGAGTGACCATCCAGCTGGACCGGTATAGGCCAAAGGGAGACCCATCACAATTAGCGGTGTGGGCGGCAGCGGCCTCACTCTACCGTTACCGACCTCCTCCCGCTTCCTGAGGGTGGCGACACGCCAATGTTACTCACAGTTCGCGTATTACTCTCCTAGCACCACCTCTACTGGCCTTTACTTCCCTAGCGTACCAAAGAAATATTTTTTTTCCCTTCTTCAAACGTTTTAACTATTTCCCACGAGGCGAGGTAGGTAGCGTCAAGAACAGACGACCAAGTCTTCGAAGAAAAGTCCCATTAGCCTCTTCCTCTGTTCCTTCTTTTGGTAATGTGTACAGGAGAGGATTTCAAGCCACACGCTCCAGCCACCTCTTAATCGCCTTTTATGACACGCAGGAGATACGTGGGCAGTATTGTGTCCTGCACTCACCTCCCACAGACATACTCCCATTATCAACGCACTCGTGATCCTTCCCGACGGACGTGGCTGACTTCCTCAACGCTGCAGATGCCCCACAGAAGGGCTTCCTGCGAAAGGAGGGTAAAGGTATACGCCAAATGGTGCAGGCCGGCGTTTGATTCCATGAAGCGCACGACTATCTGAATATGATGATGCAAAGTACCTACATATTCTCTATGTGAGCCATGCAAAATGAATCCCACGGTTCAAGTCCGGGGAACAAGCACCTAACCAGGGTTCCGTCAGACACAGGCTTAACGTCCACGTCCTCAGCCCTTCCACTGGTCGTCATGACGGGTCTTAAAACTGATTCCCGAGTTCCATGAATGTTGGCGAAAACTTGATCGTATGAGGAGAGAACAAAACGGAGGAAGGAATGTGTATGGCCAACGATATGAGGGCAGGGAATGAATCCTAACCTAGTAGCCGGCTGGTGTGGTGTACGTACCTCACAATTCTGTGTCAAGAGCAGTTGCCCGAGACAATTGGATCACAGCTGGAGGACCACACACACACATACACACACACACACACACACACACACACGCAGTCACAGTGCAAGCCAACCATCTGCCGACACACCAACCACCGTCATCAACCAATATGACACCAATCACCAGGCCGTGATGGTGGGAATGGTCTACAATCATTAAATGACCATGAAACATTCGCCGACACAGCCAATCACGATGGCTGGACCCGGATTCCTCGCGGCCGGCCTCAGCCAGCGGAATTGGATACTCCTAACTTACCGACACACAGGAGTGAACGAATAGTTACATACATGTAAACGCGCTGTGGGGCCGACCCCTGTTGATGATCGCTGGTGCTCCGCTAGGAGCTAATCAAGATATGGTAAATAGTTCCACAATCCAACTGTTGAGGGAAAGGAGACTGAGTCAGCCAGTCCTCCATCTCCATATAGGGGTCAAGAACGAATCGCCTGTCGGGTGTTGCGACCAGCCTGGTGCAGTGTGAACCAACGTGGATCGGAGTCACGGAAGCAGCCAGGAAGTAGTAATACAAAATCATATCAATATCGCCTCACCGAGACGAAGGGTGTGAGGCTGTCGCAACCCGTAGAGCAGACTCATCACTGTCAGAGGAGGATGCGACACAGGGTACTACCCTTCTTTATGACCAACAAGCCTCCAAGGAATTAAACAAAGTGAACCAGAGACATGAAACTTGCACGATAGAGGTGACTAGTTCCTGCGACCAAATTACTTCGGACGTGGCCAATCATCCTTTATAGAAAACAGAGATATAATTACCCACCGGGACCAACAATGACCCATTATCAACTGTGCTAAGTGCCAGTGATATGTCGGCGTTACAGGGGGATGCAACATTACCCACCCACACGATGGGGCCTAAGAGTTGTGTACACCACATGTGTATGAAGTACGGGAAGCTTTGCCCCAGATGATAAGCTCGAGATGACCTCCTCAGCTCTGCCTAGAAAACGCAAAATAAGGAGGGTAGTTGTTGTTACCAAGACACGAGACGAGGTGCCCAAAACCTGCCACACCAACCAACTCCACCACCGCCTCTACCACACTGGTATAGCTCACGGGGGAGTTATGAGGGTTAACAGAACAAAGGTAAGCCAGAACCGTTTGCCCTACATCTGTTGACAGGGACAGCCTAGGAACACTACGGCAAGTGTCCTACATACACCCTCCCACACACACACACACAATCCTCTCTGGCATAACGCCATTACAGATACGCCATACGATGGTTCCGGGGTCCTTCCATCAGTAGTCCTTACCGAGCTTCGTGTACACAATACCAGGAAGGAGTCTGACGAGGAGGTACCCAGGTGAGGACTGAGACGTCTGGCCACGTCCTCACGTGGAGAGTTATTCCTTCATCGGAGCATAAACACTTGAAATACACGAGTTCCTGTTTTCTGTGGCTGTTTGTGTGTGACGGAGAGAGAGCTTCACCCTCGCGTTGCCCCGTCTCTTACTCTTACACACACACACACACACACACACATATCTGTGTGTGTGTGTGTGTGTGTGTGTGTGTGTGTGTGTGTGTGTGTGTAGACGTGAATGAGTTATTTAAAGAAAACGAGAAGAAATTTTCAGAAAAAACGGAGGTCAAAAAATCATAAAGTAACGAAATAAACAAAGATTGGACGGTCAGAAATTCTAGACTCCACACCTTGCCTCTGGTAAAGAACAGATATCACCACAATACACAACGACCAGGGTGTACTGAGGAGATGGGCGCCGGTGGAAGAAGCAAACAGTAACAGCTCGTTGCATCAGAATACAACCGAACGAGGGTTTGCAATCTCACCTGTGCAAATCTAACTTCCTGGTACACCTCCATATATTCCAACCCGGGAAAATCTTCCGTGTAAACCCAATACTTCCTGACACGGCACGAAGATCGCCCAGCCTGTGGTAAACACATGTACAAAATAACACATCCTGCAAGTTAACAGTTGATCATGAATCACTGTGGGAGGAGATAATTCCACTGGTAAGCCGCTGGCCGGGTAGAGGAAGGCGCCACTACAGTGTAATTCAATCATCAAAGCCAAATCTCTGGACCTGCTGTGCATTCTTTCTCATCCTCTGCACCACCGCCTACAGGAAAGATGAGAGTCCCATGATACACTAGTTGCTCTTGCGGCAAGAATCAAAATCGAAGGCGCCCCTGCGTCGTTCTGATGTCGCAAAAAATAAACCGAGAATCTTGAACCATCTTTAGCACTCGCTCCTCAAAGTATGCTTAACTCTGTAAATGATTAAAATCAACTTGCACCTAATATTTCGAGTTATTACCTTTTTTCGTGAGCATACGAGTAACTACCTCATACGGAAACTAGAGCAACGAACAGCTTTTCAAAGTGGTAGACGAAGGGGAATTGTCCCGCGGTACAGTAAAAGAGGTCGATGAAGAAACTCTCGAACCATCTTCCTTAAAAACGGCTTAAAAGCTGCGGTAACCACGACCCTCTCACAACCAAACACTTGAGAACCGTGAAGAACATACGGCAGGCAGACAAAGACAGCGGGAAACAGAGGCAGACAGACAGGCATAAACACGCGAGTATTTATGTGTGTGTGTGTGTGTGTGTGTGTGTGTGTGTGTGTGTGTGTGTGTGTGTGTGTACATGGCAGTGGTGTGTGAGAATAAGACGCACCAGCCTCGCCCTTGCCTCAACATGTTACCGCGCGACAAAACACTACACAACAGGATGCCCCTTTATCATTGACTTTGGCCCTCCAGACCCTCACTGTTACGAACCCTCTACAACACACTCCACTGACAGTGACGTACCAAAGGAGGTCGCACGTTTGCAACCGGGCGTTGCAAGTCCCTCAACCTCAATGTATTACACTATTGCCGTTAGTGCAAAATAATACATGCCTTATGTACTGTTCCACTGCTTACATAAATGTATACCGACCTAACCTTTGTGATTTACCATAAGTGCTGTGAGGATGACTCTCCTGTGTGTGGCGGTAGGAGAGACACAGCTTCCTGTGTGTGGCGGTGGGAGACACAGCCTCCTGTGTGTGGCGGTAGGTTAGGTACAAAAGCAAGTCCTCCAATAGCTGGATACGAGTCCCTATGGACCACAGGACTTGATATACTCACTGCTCACACATGGGTTACGAGACCTGAAAGCCTCACCACTGCCTCCTTCCTCCCACAAACACACACTCCACTGCTCCACTCGTTAACATAATGGCACTGTGTCATGCAACCAGGAGAGAGAGGCTGGGCCCGTAAGCAGGGTGGGTCGACCCTACGTCCGCAAGACATCTGGGTCGCCTATAGTCTTAGCATTTTTCACTTGGGTAGAGGAGCACCATTTACTCTGGCACATCACTCGCCTGCCGACCCTGGTTCACGGGAAGGGTCTTAACTCATTTCCATCACAGAGTAACGGGAAGGGTCTTAACTCATTTCCATCACAGAGTAAAGGCAGCTGAATTACACCTACAACGATCATCTATACCTATTTCCCGATGCCTAATGCTATACAGAGAAAAGATCAGGATCCAAAAAAAAAACCTGTACAGGGGTTCAACAACGGTGAACCAACAAAAGGACGCTTAATCACCCACAGGTAACTTGTAATTACCTGTCAGCCGTCGAGGCGGTGCTGCCCTCGGGAGGAAAGCTCCCGTTGTTGAGGGAAGGCCGGCTAACCCTTGTGACCTGCCACAGTTGACCAGCTGCTGCTCAGCCCCTGCAGCTGACACCTCGACAACACCTGCCCCGAGTCACAGGCCACACCACTAACGCTGGTCAAAGCTGGCCAGTTGTGAGGGATGGTCAGGTGTGAGGGGTAGTCTGAGGTGACGTATAATCAACGATGGGTGATTAAGAGCGATTGTTGGCCATGGGTAATAAAACTGCTAGGTGATCGACCTTGAACTTAGTTTCGATCACTTTGGAGGGTTAGGTCAAAGGCCATCTTCACTACCACCTCGATGCCATTCGCCTCTGACATGACCCTTATGGGTCAGTAGACACGAGGTAATGAAATAAATGGTACCTTTTAACCAAAGAAAGAGACGTACTCGTCCATTCAAACGCAAATCCTGAACCCGACCATTGGAAGTAACTCTATACACAGAACAGCTGATCTGATGCTGCGTTTGAGATTCCGTTAAGGGGGGAAGGGGAAGGGGTTTATGTCAGGTTTGGTCTGGGCTAAGTTGAGCGACAGTTTGTCGCCTCACTTGCTGGACTACAACAGACTGCTAGGATTCGTACTGTCGTTGTAGTGTGCGAAGAACACGGTTTTTTGAATGGCGACGCTGGCAAGCTCCCGTTCAAAGCGTCTCAAGTGAACCGATATCGGGGGATGTTGCACGCTGTGGTCCGCAAAGTATCCGCCATCAGACAAAAACTCTGTGCCTTTTCTACCCACGAATTTCTGTAACATGTAGGACGCTTGAGGGTGGAGTTCGTATCACGCTATTACCTTACGTGCCAAGCAGCGACCCCTCGCGGCAAAATTGAACGATAAATCGGCGAAAAAACAAACTGATATTCAAGGAACACCCGAATCACTTTCGCGACCATGAAATACAAAAGAAACACGGTAAGCAACACAGTCATCACTCACCTAGCATAAGCCTCATTTCTACCGTTATTTTGCGTCTACAGAACGTATAAAAATGGAAAGAGTACATTTAGGTAAAAAATCTATTCCTGCCGTTTTAATGGCAAGAAACATCAGTGGAACAAAACAAGAAGCCGTCAGCTGACTCGCTGAAAACCCATCTTCTTTCATCTTTATCCCTTTACAAATCTGTCCGTTTCTTGGTGCAACAACTCTTCAGCTGGAGCAGTCGGATCTGAAGCTGGCGCAAGAAAGGTATATAATGACTGATGAGTGATCAGTTGTAAGGTGGCCAGCGGTGAGCCAAGTGTAAGGGATGACCAAGGAGTGAGGAGTGGCCAGGAGTGAGGGATGGCCACGACTGAGGGATGGCCAGCTTCGTGAGGGCATGAGTCGTGGCGGTGGGAGGAGGAGGAGGAGGAGGAGGAGGAGGAGGAGGAGGAGGAGGAGAAGGAGGGGATCGTTGTCAGCAGCTCTCTGGGCCCACCTCTCGTCGGCACCACTACAGTCGGCCGCACACCCGTGTCCAACGTACACCTCACAGATCGAGCTCCTCCACTCCGTCCACCACATAACACTCACCCACTGACCCAAACTCCCGTCAACCACACATACACCGCGCACTCCCTGTGAATACCCGCGCCATCCCTGTGTACTACGCCCCAAACAGACTTCAATCCTTGTGACGTGCTAAATCTGAAAACTCGTTATCAGCTGATAAGAAACAGGAATAATACGAACCGACAGTGTTAGTGGACAGGAATTACGTATTGGGATCGGCATGGCGTTGGGATACGGGTTCTTGTGAGGCAAATCAGATCCTGTTTCAATCCAGCACATCCGTCCTGGAGAAGAGGTCGAGCATGACGATGTCACAAGTGGCCAGCGGTGGTGTTGGAGGAGGCTGGGGAAACGGGGGTTCTTTTCTTCCCCTGCACCAACCCATCCTACAGCTGCCCATGCCTAGCCCCAGGGCCATCCGCGCAGGCTTTCCCACCTCCGCGCCTCAGCAAAATTCCCCCAACCGCCACTTTGCCAAAGACGAGGTGCAACAACTTTTCTCCGGCCTCCCAGTGTCCGTCGTAACAACAAGCCATAGACTCAAACAGCAGAGGTGGCCCTCCACGTCAACCACCACCACCACTACCACTACCGCCGCCCCAACCACTGCCACCACTAGAAATCCGCGACCAAGGCCTTCCTTCCGCCGTCACGTCAAAACGACGGAAGCTCCGCGGTTCGCCAGTCAGTTTTACCACGGCGGCATCGACAGCCGGGATGACTACGCGTTGGGCCCCGCCGAGGACGACGCCGTGGTACTGCTGGTTGGAGTGTTCAACCTGCTGGCGGTGGTGGTGTACGCCGCCAACAAGTATGTGAAGGGTGAGTCTAAAGGGTTGTCGGACCGCGTGATCAGGTGGCAGGTGCAGAAGGTGCTGGATGAGCTAGTCATCAAGGTACACAGCTCGCAGTATGCAGCCAACTTACTGTCCCGCGCTATGCCGGACAGCGCCTCAGTCATGGGCCGAACTGTGCATCTAAAGGATAGGCCGTCCTGGCTCACCCTGATAAAAACCCACCTGCTGCAGAACACCACGGAGGCCACCAGATGGCTGCAGAAGGCGAAGCAACGCCTCATGACGGAGATCGGGTCGTCGCCAGCAGCCCTGTCGGCTGTGAGGCTTCATCCCAGCATATATGAACCACTGCAGAAACTGTACTTTACCCTGACGGACGAGAGAGCTCTGAACGCCGTGCTGGAGGGCGTGGTGGGCAGCGGGAAGAAGGAAGGGCGCGGCCTGGCCTCCCACACGGTTGACTTGTCCTCCCTGCTCAATACCATGAGTCAGCTGAGTCTTGGTCAGCTGCAGTCCACCCTGGCGGCCCTGACGGCGCTGGGCCGAGCACAGCAGCGGGTCAACGTGATACCCGCTCTCGCCTCCGTCATGAGGGGCGGCGCTTCAGACTCCCACACCTTGCCTGGGGAGTCCAGGTTCATGACCCACCCCCGCCAACCC
>JAUTXX010516159.1:0-11673 GCA_032273605.1 Panulirus laevicauda | reverse complement strand
ATAAGAAGTGTGATTCCTCCCCGCCACACCCTAAAGTGGCTTGAAACTATATTATCTAAGTACTTTAGGATCATCTTTCTTATCAATCAATACACAGCAACATTTTTGTGTTAAGAGTTAACCTAGATTCATGTTCAACTATCTCGCTATCTCTTTATTGTATCATGGCCTTTTTTTTTTTTACTCTGTCGTTGTGTGAATCGTTCCAGACAGCTGATCTGTACCCTTCCACCGTCTCACACAGGCATTGACGGCGGGAAGAAGCTTGGGGTGGAGCCGGTGCTGGCGGCGGCTGATATGGCGCGGCCAGACGTGGAATACCTGGCCAACATGGGCTACATCGCCTACTACCAGTGGATCCGGCCCCGGGACTGCCCCTCGGACACCGTGGCTGTCAACTGTGACCTTGATAACGTCAGAGTCAACAATCCGGTGAGTGTCGGTGTTTCAGCCGTGGAGACGTTGATGTACTGTCGCTCCGCCATGACTTTTCGTGTCATATCGGGCATGCCCATCCAAGTATAAAATTTTAGTTCACATTTCATACTGTTGTATAACCTTCCTACTCAATATAGCTGTGTCAATAGCTTCTCCATTGGAAGCCTTTGGTCGGTGGACATAGCGGAAGTGACAGCAGAAAATGTAAAGAAAAGGAATAAGATAAAATACAATATTTCTTTTGACTGTCATCACCGTCTACATCGCCCCATTGCATGTCACCATGGCGCGCAGGTGATTGCCATTGAGCGGACGCTGGAATGACTTTTTCCGTCGGTCTTTCACAGCGCCTGTGGGTGTGTGTGTGTGTGTAGCGCGTGGTGAGGTGCGGAGCGTCGCGGGAAGGAGGACCGTTCCCTGCAGGTCAGCCCTGAACCTCACTACGTGCTATATTTATAGTCTCAGAACTGTTGTGGTCGTTGGTGCCTCCGCCCTGTTTCTTTTGTCGCACAGTGTGTATAGTTTGTATGGTTCGGTGGGTGGCAAGTGGTGGGAACCATCTCAGCTTCTTAATTTGGTGAGTGGCTGTCTTACGGGTAAACATAGAAATTGTAAGAGTAATACAAAGTCAGTTTCTTTTTATCTTGATATTATGACCAGGTAACGATTACTGATATATATATGGCAGAGGCGTTACCGGACTCCACCTCCTTATGGTTGCGATGGGAATGAAAAGTCGCCTTAACCTAAGCTGTACCATCGTATCGTAGCGAAAGTATCGTGATATGAGACCGGAGAATATTGTCCAGTCAGTGAGGGACACGAAAATAAAGACGGATATACTAGTCAGTTAACGTTAAGTGTTGGTGTTGCACAGTGTACCAGAAGTGTGGTGACGGACGATACAGGTTACTGACTGTAATAGTCTGTTGGTGCAACCTGAGGACGCAACTCCGGTCCCAGTCCTCCGCCTTACGAGCCAGTAATAAAGTATATGCAACTCCTAGAATGAACACAACGCACACATCGACGCCGGGTTGATTGGGTGGTTTGGTGAGGGTGGGGGAGGAGGAGTTGACGGTGTGAGTGGTGGTCACCACTGTGGCGTGAGGCTCGCGTCTCCTGAGGGACTCGTGAAGTGAGGTCACCGCGCCACAAGTTTGGAAACCCATAAGAAGAGTGAAGTTGGTAAGGGGGTTTTTCCAGGTGCTGTCGCGTCACCTGGTGCTGTGGTGTGAGGATAGCCTGGTGGTGTGTTAGGTGATCGTGATTCACTATGTGATTCGGACTGATCCGTTTGAGGCTCATTCGTGACGACTCGCTGACAACTTGAGATGATAAATGTGTAGAGTGTGAACGATACCACACTTTCCTCGTCCGGCCCACTGATGGTGACTCACTGTCTCGCTCATGCCAGGATATGGAACGCCTCAGGTATCACGCTGTTCATATACACAAGGGACTTGTTTAGGAAACATTATTCCTACTGGATATGAAAAATCCGGGACTGTCGTGAATTTATTTATTCGTGATGTTCCTTTCATGCGCGCCATTCAGGCCGTCTCTGCCGGGCAGCAGGTGGCCCGCCTGAGTCACTCCCAGGAAGCAGGTGTCCTGCCTGAGTCTCTTCCCCAGGAAGCAGGTGTCCTGTCTGTCTCCTAGGAAGCAGGTGGCCCGCCTGAGTCTTCTCCCATGCAGTGCAGCTAGACTGCGTGAGACTTCTCTCACCAATGACATGAATGTATGTAACGTTAGAAACGTAAATCCGCGGTAATAATCGTGTCAAAGCTAACAAAACTGTTGCCCTGAAATTCCATGAAGTTTCAGCAGTCATACGCACGTCCGTTTTAGCTGTTGCTGTATAACTGGTTAAGGGCATGTCCAGTACATTGACGGGCATGAATGTTGACCACGGGTACATGACATTGGGACATACCGGGAAGGATGAAGTACATATGTCCTGTGGCGTGACCCTCGCTGGTGCGCTGGGCCACCCTCCCTCAACTTGCCACCTGCAGTAGGTGGATGTATTTTCGAGAACCGACGCAAAACTTGGGTGAGTAAGTAAATTATGCGTGACTGAGAAGCAGCGCACGACCTCTGTCGGTGGCGGGGGGTAAGCTAGGGAGGGTGAGCAGTGAGGAGGTGCTGGCGCGATAGAGGCTGATTGCCACACCTTGGGGTACGACGGCTGTCCGCCCAGTACGGTATGGTGCAGGTGTGGAGAGACCTCAAGCAAGCACGCCGGCGGCGGCGCCACTCCCACAGTCTTACCCGGGGGTTCAGTTCGTATCAAAACGAGTTACAGAAGTGGTAGCTGTGCCGCACGTGATACCACGTCACCAGGAATGCGCACGTCCTCATCACCTCTCGTACCGCAGTCCTGAACCTTGGATTTTCATCACCATTACGTTATGTTGCTATCATGGATGATAGACAATATTTCCACCCTATCCTTCTACCTTGGATGATAGATACCATTACCACTACATTGTGTTGCTATCATGGATGATAGATACCATTACCACTACATTGTGTTGCTATCATGGATGATAGATAACATTACCACTACATTATCCTGCTATCATGGATGATAGACAACATTTGTATAAACTTTATCAGGTTTGTATAGTTCAGTGATATAGCTCTTCAGTAGTTATGACAGTGAAAACTAATACCAGAGAGACCAGACGTCAGTTACAACCCTTTCCTGTCAGATAACTTCCAGAATGTATGTACCCGCTGATATATCGTTGCTCCAACTGAACGTAACGTTGGAACGCGTCTGGCTTACGCGTCAAAGCGGAGGGCGAGCGGGCGGTATGTCTCGGACCAGAAGACACTGTTACGAGAACTGTAAATACTGGCAGAATGCTAGAGGCAACACACGTGGGTGTTATGATCACCCATTTTGCAGTTCATTGTATTGCAACCGTCCCAAATCCACCGTGGTCATCGGCCAGGAGCGTAGCCAGCGGGCCTGACCGCAACTCCCCTGCTTGTGACTTGCCTCCACAATAATATTGTCCGACAATTTATTCCATACCGTACAGTTAGTAACATACCGAGGTAGGTGACAGGCGCTCCGGGATTCGAACAGCGCACTGAGCTCACCTCGAACGTGCAGGATGACCATTCTGTCTAATCGCACCGTGCCCTTCCACTTTAATGATAGTAACACCCACACACTTCCTGCCCCAGGATTCCCATGTATCCTTATGAGGTTCCTGGAGCGCTCAGGAAGCCGGCCACGTCCACCGGTTGGGACTAGGTGTGTGTGCGTCTGTGTCCGGAGAGGGTAGGCCACCTCGAATCCAGTTTATTTACAAGGTGGCTCGAAAGGGTCTGCTGGTGCTTGCCTCACGACTACACCAGTTGTCATCAGTCACACAAATAGGTACATGACTTGGCCAGAACAAAATTCCATTACGTCAGAGCTTTATTTCTTTTCTTTTTTTCATAATTTTTATATATTAAACTTCGAGTTTTGCATTACAACATGTTTGTGTAGTAGAATAATAATAATGATTGTAATAATAGAAATGCAAATCTTTACTGCAAAGAACCTCTATCTAATTTAGAGAGTAAAGTTTGCGTGCGTGACCTCATTATAAGCTTAAATTAAATTCGTTTCCTACTGGAGCATATGTTTTTATTATTATTATTATTATTATCATTATTATTATTATTTTTATCATCATCATTATTTATGTTTCAGTAGGGAACTCTAAATATTTTATAGATTTATGGCGATATATAATGACGAATCGTAATAAGAAATATGATAATGATTATCAAGTATACGTAGGTACATTTTAGCAGCTGTATTCACGGGTGTCCACAGGATATTATTGAGAGTAATGATCAGGCAAATCTTATTTCTTGCAAGTGAGTTTGATGAGAAATGGGAATTGACTTAAATACTTTCACACATGATTGTATACTCTATGAATGTCGAAGGAACAATACACTTTAATCGATTTTTCATTTGTTTAGTTGCTGTATCGTAGTATGAATGTTTCGTTTTATTATTTTACGGTAGATTAATGGGAGGGGAGGAGGAGTCAACTGCCCCTCCTCTTGAAGACAGTCATGACTGCGACGTCACCATCAGGTGCAGGACAGCAGCTTGGTTATAATATTATTGACTGTCGCCTCTTCCAAGGTTTTTAGGGTGTATCTGCACATTGTAGGAAATGCGGACTTGTGATTCATTTCCACGAGAACCAGATTCCAAGGAAATGTGTTCTCATGTCAACAAGATGTATGTGGTGGGTATCTGATTCCCGTTTATGATGGCGGAAATTATATACAGTGAATATTTCCAAAGCTACGGGAACCAGAGCTGTGATGCTGAACATATGTAGGGTTGCCGCTTATGTGTGATTTACCTTCTTAAATGTTACTGTTCACAGAGAGTGCGTTCGTGAAAGAGATCTTCAAGGCCACTGTATAATATACAAAGTAAGACATTGGTTGTAAGTAATATCCTCATAAGAACAGTATAATAGAGAAATAATGTTAGTGTTGAGTGGCAAGCAGCGTGCATGGCGGTGTGGGTGGAGGGAGCGAGTGAGGGCCGCGGTCAGTGGTGGTGGTGGCGGGTGTGCTATACGAAACCCAGGGATGTGACTCCCACCGGCTCGCTCCAGCATTGTGCGTCGTCATAATCTCTCTTTACACAACTGGATTTATATATTTATTTGTTCATTGTTATTATTATCAAACATAATCTTCAGTGTTGTGAATGGAATGTTGGAGTTCCTCTTTATATTATTGTGGCTGAGAAACGGTTGTGCTTTTAAATGACAGCTTTTACGGAAATAATATCAGAGTTATTACTATGGAAGTACGCAAATGGAATCCATGTTGGGGTCTGTTGGATAATAACTTCTAAAAGAATTACACTTGGAAAGTTGCAGTGTCACCCGTCTGCTTCAGATCTTCCTTAACATTTTATTGCATCATATTGTGTATGATGAGGTGTGTTGTGACTGGTGAAGGACATTGCTGGTTGATGGTGAAGTACGATGTTGTAATTTATGAAATACAGTGTTATGATTAGCGAAGTACAATATTGTGACAAGTACAGTATTATGACGGGTGAGGCAGTGTTGGATAGTGGTGAAATAATGTTGTGTGGGTGGTAAGTACAGTGTTGTGAACGGAGAACGGTGTTGGGCGAAGATGAAGCTCAGTATTTATGACTCAAGTATAGTGTTGAGTGGTGGTGAAGTACAGCATTGTAAGAGGTGAGGTACATCATTGTGACGAAGTAGTGTTGGGTGTTTGTTAAGTACAGAGTTAAGTACAGTGTGGGTGGTTGTTATGTACAGTATTGTGTCGGGTTAAGTACAGTGTTTGTGGTGATGTACAGTATCGTGGCTGGTGAAGTGGTGTTGGTTGGTGTAGTACAGTATTGTGACAACTGTAGTGTTGGATGGTGGTGAAGTACAGTGTTGTGACAGGTGAAGACAGTGTTTGGTGGTGAACTACATTATTGTGACTGGTGAGGTATTGTTTTGTATAGTGGTGAAGTACAGTATTGTGACGTGAGAAGTACAGTGTTGGGTGGTGAATTACAGTATTGAGGGCAAAGTAGTGTTGGGTGGTGGTGAAGTACAGCATTTTGACTGAAGTACATTGTTGGATAAGTAAAGTTTCGCGACAGGTGAAGTTGTTGCATGGTGGTGAAGTACAGTTTTGTTACGGGAAGTACATTGTTGCATGGTGGTGAAGTACAAAACAGTGTTTCGTCCACGTTTGGTAGTTTTACTTTGGTAAGTAGTTGTCCTTATGTTTTCCGATAATGTGTACCATCATTTAATGTAACCACGCTTGGGTTGATGAGGTTTACCCCACAAGTACAGAGTCGCCTCACTTCACAACTTCTTGCTTCAATACATAACAATTAGTGCTCTGAGCGCCCGCTTGGAAATAAGTTCTATTATTTCCTGCAACAAGAAGTGATCATTAGTGCTATTTATATAGTATTCTTGCGAACGAATGTTCTCCGTATTACTTTCTTCTCCGTGTTACGCTCATAACGAAACTCCACAGTTATTATGACGAATGTCATGTACAGATTATCTTTTGTTTATGGGAACATTCTCACGACTTTTGGCAGTTGAAATCACGGGAGAAATCTCTGGAAAATTATTTTGTCTAAGCTTTGGAAATGATTGCCTTTAATGGTCGTCTTACCTGGTATGAGATGAAGAAAAATGTCGGTGATCAAATTTGGTGAAAGGTAATGAATCTGGCTGGGATAATTTGGCAGTGTTGGCAGCTACAGCCGGGCTGATATCAGCACTTAGGCCACACAATCGTTTTCATCCTTTTTTGTTGACTAACATGCCAATAATGGCTGCAAATGCTTCCATGACTCTGTAGTTGTTCTAGGTGATGATGAGTGTATCTAACTACTGTGCGAGTTGTGGAGACTGAGATGAACGAGGATTTAGGGCCACCCTAGGTGTGACAGGGGCCTTTGTGTGGGTCCAGCCATGGTGTGGCAGGGACCCGTGTGTGGGTCTAGCCGTGGTGTGGTAGGGGCCCGTGTGTGGGTCCAACCGTGGTGTGGTAGGGGCCCGTGTGTGGGTCCAGCTGTGGTGTGGTAGGAGCCTGTGTGTGGGACACCCATGGTGCAGCAGGGGCCCTTGTGGGGGCCAAACGTGGTGTGGCAGGGGCTCTCACACTCGCCACAACCATTGGTGACCTCGACCTGCACCGCCATCACAAGATAAACATACGAGTGGCAAAGTCCGGCAACAGACGAAGGTAAACGGTCACTGGTATAAGCAGGTTGGCTGTTATACAACTGTCGTGACTCACGAAAATTCATGTCACTAGAGAATCAACCGTTGATTTATTTTATTATGCTTAATTGATATGTTGTAGTATATTCATTCACCAGAATCACTACTGATGAGTAAAAATAGAGGCCATCGCCGTATGTTAAAGAGCAAAGTTCGACTTTTATCAAGTTAGCTCCCTGCTCTTCATGGTGAACATGGATTACCTGCAGTTATAGTCACAGTTGCTTGTAAAGCACCTGGAACGTATATGAGGTGAGGCTCACTGCCGAAGGTTGCTCTGTTATGGTTGAGTTGTACGGTAGACACCACTACACGCCCCTGCCCGTGGTCGGCGGCAGCCATTGAAATTCGAGTTAAAGTTGTTGGAACCATGTTATTTTTATTAAGGGAACAGGACATAGGCGCGCTTAATAATAGCTTGAAAATATGACTAATTAACAATCACCTCGCGATAAACAAAAAGTAAAATGTATATAGTATTGTTTCCCGGGGCGGTAAAGAGCGATGTTACCACCTTACTGGCGGCAGCTGTAAAGGCATCAGGCGTGACTGTATACACTATAATAATCCCACACTGCTCTCCTTAGGCCAGTTCTCAACCTTCTTGGTCTGAGGAAACATGTATATCAAATATAAGAAATGCCATGGGAAATGAAATAACACCATCATAAATATGGATAATCTCTATACAGGAAGAAATAAGCACCAAGTAAAACAGTTCACAACAATGAATCCATATCTAAGGTCGCAGTGGTGTACGTTGTGGAGGTCAGGGCGTTAAGCAACACACTGTATCTCAAAGCAGGTACGAAGAGATTAAAACAGTAAAATGTTTTGTCAACATGTACCAGCGAAACACATGGGATCATCATACAAAACGAGGTTCTGGTAAGGGTGAGCAAGATGATGAGACAGCGGAGTAAACAGAGTATTCCTCAGGTGGTCGGCAGTGTACAACACCCGACGCTCAGCACTGTTGACACACGGCCATCAAGCCTATCACCTCCAAGCATTTCATCCGTTACTACATCTGTGTATTTAACATCTTTTTGTTAATGATTTTTGCTTATATATCATGAACATGATCCTGAGTATGAGGGTTGCGATGAGGAAAATTTGTTGCAAAGAGGGTTCACACGAGTGTGGTAATGGCCGCAGCAGCATAGTGTTAATTTAAAGTAGCGAAATTCCCAAGAGCCAACTGAGGTAAACACACCCTCCATCTTCCTCCACACTCACCCGTGGAAAGTTGGTATCTTGTGTTTCACAGCATCACCATCGGCAACCAAGAGATTAATATATATCATACTGAGTATTCGTGTGGTGTCTTCTTGAACACCTCTGGTTCCCCGGATTTTCATTTGTTTTATTTCATTCTGAAGCTCCCGAACATGGGACTGTCAGGTGTGTACGAAAATCACATGAAACGGCTGAGCCTACGATCATTCTGAAGGAATGGATTGAGCCTCTCAGTTATGATTTCTTGTACGAGAACATAACTAGCATTTGTCTGCCATTTAGATATGACAGGAAACATCCCCTGCCCTTGATAGACGACAGTATAATTTGGTTCCCCTGTGCCATCGTCTTCAAGATTAAGAATTCAAAAGTTTATTCTTCTTGTTCCATTTGAAGCATGAGTATGACAACATTCGTTTAGTTATAATGCTGATACAACAACAATAATAGTAATAATAATGATACCTAATTGGCTTGGAGATAAAATACACGAACATGTAGTTGGTACACAATAGCGTGGCCTTTAGTCTGTGAACATTAATAAGAACTTTTCATCATCGATGTATTCAATATGAATTACTATTGTGTTCTAGTCTCTGAGAGAGAGACAGTCTCGCATCCTATTATATTTTAGAACGTCCTTCAATACCAGGTTCACGACAGAGTACTCCCTGTTATTAAGTACAGAAGCATATTTAAATAATCATGGAAAGTGGTAGATATTTGATGGAAAATACCAGCGCCAAGTTAAAATGGCAGTCAGTGTAATGGTAGTGATGGGTATACAAGAGGATGGTATCTGGCTTTCAGTAATAACAGGATGAGATAGGTTCGTCGGTCAGGCCAGCGGTGAAGAGGGTAATTTTACAGCTTGACTGGAGGTTAAATATCAACCTCGCATCCTTGAGGTTGTGGATAGAATGTTGCAAGAGAAGGGGAAGGGCATGATATGTGATGGATCTGTCTTTAAGTCACTGGAAAGTATTTTGTGTTTGGTACAAAATTTTTCAACAAGCCTTGTAGTGTAACCTTCTTTAGGTGTTTCCATTGTTACGTTAGCTATATCTTATGTTGAACGAATAGAGGAGAATAAAACATTTATTTTTACTCGTTGCATGTAAATTGTCCTCTTATGTATGAGGTGAGTGTGAGCGAGGAAAGGTATACCCGTAGTCAGTTCAGCTATTGGCTGCTGGACCTTGACAACGAATGTGATTAGGCCCATTGGTTGTCTGAGTGATGATGCAGTGAATTAGTTGTGGCTATACCAGCGAACGATATATGGAGCAGCTCGCATGGTCTGCCCGTAGATTGTGAAGAGGAGACGGTATCCTACACGTCATGTTTACTCTCTGCTAGACTTTAGGGGGGTTAGATTTCCCCGTTAGTGACAAGTTTGTGTCATCTTAAGAATCTGGTGTTAGTAACACATTTTTTACTGTGTCTAGCAAAGAATACTATTTCTGTGTTTTGTGAAATATAATGTAAACGGAGTCTGGGGAATTTAAAGACATTTTGTGTGCGACAAACTGTATCATGACTTTGAGGCACAGGAGTAAGAATTCTTATCCCTCCAGGTACCGTTCAAAATAGATTTTTTGACTAAGGAAGTGGTGCTGAGCGAGATCGAGGTGCAGGTGAACGGTCCCTCGGGTCCCGTCAGGGTCGACTTGGACATTTCTCCAAGGGGAGGCAAGGGTGTCTTCGTTCCGGACGAAGTTGGCATCTATGAGGTGAGTTGACAGAGATGAGGTGAGATTTGCACTAGATGCTGTGGAGGGGAGTGAGTACCTCTCATTTGACACCATTGGTTTTTTTTCAGATTTTAGAATGGGTTATGTGGTGGCTGCTGTCTTGCAGACAGCAGACAAGGGAAGGACGAGGTGGTTAGTGACGTTTGTCATTGTCACTTATTGCAGTAGCTACCTCCGTGCTTTGGTGCTGTTACCTGTTGTCACGGTTATAGCACATAATTCCAGTGGTACACAGCATTCGCACAGTACATAATAAAATTTTCAGATGATGCCTAATGCCTGGCTCTGAATGTGTAAAGCAACTTTTATATAATGGCGTCAATGTCATTCATATCTAAAACCAAGCAGGATTGTGCATAGCTTTGATATGCAAAACCGTGGCTTTCATTATAAATGCCTCTGTCCGCACGCTGTTTGTTATATGGAGGGTTATGGTAAACCCCTGCTTTTGCCACGTGTTAAAGAAAATCAATCTAGACTTGTGTGCTCTTAAATACTTTTTAATGTGAGATGCAGTGTTAAAGCCTGTGTACGCATGAGCGTAGTGTTATGTGTATGTATGAAAGTTGAAAAATGCTAAATACTCGTATGTCTCTTAGGTTCACGTCGTAGGAATCATAAAAAGTACTGGATACTTTGTGTGGCTGAGTTAGGCTGTGTTAAGAGTGAGGTAGTGCCTGCATGGTGTAAACACCTGTCTTTAGGTGGAGTGTGCAGCCTAATATTTTATTCTGTTCAGTTTGCACATCTGAGAAATAAGTCGAGCTGTGAATCCTATCATGTGTATTCGGGTTATTTCATAAGTAAGGTTTTAAGTTGCTGACAATTTTAAATAAAGCAAAGTGGTTTTAGAAAGGTACCGTGTCGTGGTATACCACATATACCTAGAATGAGCTGAATCTGTATCCCATTTTTGTAAGAACATGAAAGTTTGAATAAAATACATTGAATAAAATACATTAGTGAGTACTGTTGCACTCTCTTGTATCTTTCATCACTTGCGTCCTCTAATGTTTGGTACCATTTACCATGTTGCTTGTAGCTGACGGTTATAAACGAAGGTGAGGTTGTTGACGGATGTCCTGTGAAGGTACGAGCGCTGCCAGACGTATCCAAGATCATGTTCTCCGGCATCGACCCGTGTGCCCTCGGCTCCATCGTTGAGGTTGTGGTAGGTGGATGTATTATTTGTTCGTAGATGCTGATGACACTACACCCGCATGTACCCACATTATCATCACATTCCCGCTATACTTTCACGTCGAGGCTCTTCACCGATCAGGAGCAGGGAAATGATGATTTCCTATACAGAGAGGGCAAGAGTTCCTCAACGAAGACAACTAATTTTCATTCGTTGATTTTGCCTCGAAGTTGATTGTAGCTCTCGATGTAGCCACGTGCAGATGGAATCTGGTAACTATATA
>JAUTXX010516158.1:0-21474 GCA_032273605.1 Panulirus laevicauda | reverse complement strand
TTCCAGTATCTCGGCATTAGCACTTTTATGTTCAAACCATCAATTCAATGGACATGAGTCGCACAATACTTTAACTATGTTGTAGTAAACTTTAATGCCGTCACGTTGAGATTGTCTGTCTGCCACGAGATGTCGCTCCATCATGAATGGATTATACAAGCATATAAAGCTTGTTGAGCCTGTAAAAATTCTAAGGCTCATGATGCTATCAAAATTATAATTTACCCTACAACAATGTAGCTGAATTGTTTTTCCAAATGCTTTGAAATTATATCTTTAACAGTCTATGAAAGGCAAAGAACCTGTAAGCATCATTTTCTTCCTATCTATACACATAAAGCTTCAAAGAGCTTCCAATGATTCACCGTTGCATTCAAATGCTTCTTCCAAGTAATTTGTGTGCAAGGATGATTATCATCTACCAAGGCAATGAGAGTCTGGACTGATGGATGAATCTGATTTCATCTCATAAGTGGGAGGTGCTTAATAGTATAACAAATAAGAAAGTTACTATTGCTAGTTAAAAGCATAAATGCATGTTGGATTGGGTGTAGTCATAAGTCTGTTACAAAACTAGGTGCAGAAAGATGTGTCTACAGTTTACTGTAAACAAAAAATTGTATTATGGTCATCATACATTAATCATGAAGTTTCACAGCCAAGAGTTTAAATTCATTATGTGAATGTTAACCTCAAGATATGACTTGATGTGAGGTGTGAGGTAAGCATCAGAGCATGCAGTGAAGCCACGAGGGACTGCCTTCACCATGGGGATAACATGTGAGGAAAGAGATACATGACTGAATCCCAGTTCTTGAGCAATGGCTCCAACTTTCTCCTCATGGTCTTTGTACCTGGAAATAAAAAGAATCAAATATAAGTGCATATGTGTACATCAACTCTCTACACTAACAGCATAAAGGCACCCTTTCCTTAATACAAAGGAGTAAAACACAATAACAACCAACTCAGGTAAACAATAAAAAATCCACACTTACATCATCCCAGACCCCAAATATAAAGCAACTCTAGCTTGAGTTAACACCTCCTCTCATCAAGAACACACAAACATACTTATGAAACACTATTCAAAATTAGCCTCAAACCATCCATCAATCTAAATAGGACAATCATGAAAAACTGACACATAATCCACCCTAAAGCAAGTGCTTTTCCACACTTCACTCCAGCTGACATTCATAACACAATAAAAATTTGAAAGAATTCCCCAACAACTGGCCTTGACAACATATCAATCTTCCACAAAAAACAATTAAGATCAATTTCAATCCAAGTACTTACAGCGATCTGCAACCACTTCTGGCTTCCCAACAAAATTCCAAATATCTGGAAACTTGGAGGACAGTAACCATCATGAAACCATCAAAGGCACCTAACTTCCCTCCCTCTAATACTCTATATCATAATCATCATCAATATCCAAACCCCTACAGAATTTTGAGAATTATCATAACTTAGAAGGAAAAATATCAATACCCAGTCAACTAGTCCATTAATTATATAAAATGGTGACATTTCAAGAGAGTGAAACCATGATAAAGTTCTTAAATTAATTTTGCAGTTGTGAAGACACAACTCATGCCCCAAATTTAGTTTCACTACTAAGAGAAAAATATATGTATGTTCTACAATATATTGACTCAAAAGTTGAAGAAGATACACTGTCACCAATAGACAGAACAGAGCAGATAAAATGGCAGGCCTAGATAAGATTTATCTGAGGGCGTTGAAAGAGATTATGAATGAGATAGTTAAGCCCTAAACAACTCTTTTCAATAAATCACTTGCTAAGGGGAAGTTCCAGAGGAATGGAATTGCCAACGTAATAGTGACATTCAAGAAAGGTAATACTGTAAATCACTGCCTGGAAATTAATGTTCAATTAGTTTAATGCCTATGGCAAGTAAATTTATAAAAACCATCATCTGCTTGATTGCTATTATGATTTAATCAACAAGTATGAAGAAAAAACTAGCAGTTGGCATCATCTATTGGTATTCTAAAAAAAGCATTTTATAAAATTCTACATCAAAGGTTACTAGCAAATGATAAATTACATGATACATATAGGGTTGTATTTGCGTGGTTAGGAAATTGGTTGACTGGATGTAGACAAAGAGCAGAAATTAACAGTCAAGCCTCAGAGTGGTTGGATGTGACAAGTGGTGTGCTACAGAGATCAGTGAGATCAGTCTTGGGACTGGTCCTCTTCCTGATCTGTATCAATGATACAAGTAAGAGGTTGTTTTGTATGATAACAAAATTTGCAGATAACATCAAGCTGGTATATAAATCTAAGACAAAAAGTGAATGTCTGCAGCTTTAGAAGACAGGCAAACTAATGGGCTCGGCTATCAGGTGGAAATTTAATCTTGATGTTAATAAGGGATGGTAAACATATCAGTAGTAAGAAAAAGAGAGCAAGCTAAAGTACACATTTGGTTGAGCTTCAAAGGGTAAATGAGCAAATAGACTTGGGTTCAATAATCTCTATTGACAAATAGCCAAGTAAGTAGTGCAGAGGAGTAAAAAATGGCTCACAAATTACTGGATTCATAGTTAGAGCTTTCAAATGCAATTTAAAGAAAATTACCCTCACTCTTTACAATTCATTTGTGTGTCCCCTTCTTGAGTGTTTTGTTCAGTTTTGGTGACTCCAACTGAAAAAACAAAACATGTAGACAGAATGGAGAGAGGACACAGGAAAGATATAGACATGATTTCCAAAATGAGAAACAGATCCTACAAGAGCCAACAAAACAATCAACTTAAAAAAGAAAGGGTCAAGAGGTTTTCTAAAACAGGTATTAAAAATTTTCAGAGGCTTTAGTTATCTCAATTTATCAAGCTCCTTAAGGATAGATCTAATTGTTTCGCCTGTAGTAATGGATACAGATTCCTGGGCAAATGTTTTACTTTGAACAAGGCAGAGTACTTTTTTCACAGCAGGATTGCTAACATGTGGAATTATTTACTGGTCAAATTAGTTGAAAGCAGTACCACAGATACATATAACATACTTGACAAATACCTAGCCTCAAATCCATGACAACCATGATCTGCTCCTTAATTAAACAAAAAGTTTACAAGTTTTTCTTTGCAACATTCATATGCCCTTTTACTCTAGCCACACTAATATATGATTTTACAATCTCTTCCACTATCCTAAACAGCCTCAAAAACACCTGATAGTCTGTTGCTGTTAAATATGTCTTTACAACAATGAGCTCACTCAACTCATTCTTCATAACTCTAGATTTTCCTCCAGTGAGCACTATGCGCTAACTCTGCCTTTTGGCTAAATGGAAGGAGTAATAGATGGAAGCAGTAGGTAGGAACATTTTGGCAGGAGCATCAGTTTAAACCATTAGGTAGAAGTAATTAGCAAAACAGTATGTACAAGCCTCTGCAAATACTGCATTAAAGTTACCTTCTGCCAGTGGCCTGTTAGGGATGAGGCAAGAAAGGGTAAGAAGCAGCACAGGAGTTCAGTAATGTAGACTGTACTGCCATGGCCAACCCCTTGAGGGTGTTTCAGGTGGGAACAGGCATCAGAGATATAGATAGATAGATAAATAGGGAAGCAAGAGAGATAGGATAAGCAAATCTCAAACAGTTGGCCATATCATCAAAACATGGTTTTGACTGAGGGTAATTCTGGTAAGAAAAAATTATTACGTGCTTAGGAATCAACAACATCAAGCATAAGTACAGCATGAAAATCATTAATAGTGGTAGCATCATGTGCAAGCTCTGACAAAGGCAGCTGAAGAGGACTGAAAGTCCCATGTGGCCTCTGGAGTAATACCTTTCATGGTTTCATGGTGAAATCTAACTTTCAGACCGACTATGTCAAAAAGTGCTCATGAGATATCAGTGAATAGAAAGATATGTCACTTCATCAGTTATCATGCCTGATATATCCCTTACATTCATGTCAAGATAGAACTAGCAAGTTAAATTTTTCAGTGATTCTTGTGGATTGCAATCATGAGACAAGGGGTTATATAGTTTCAAAAACTGGAGAAAGAATAATCTTTGGATTAACACTGGTCAATGTTAAGATCACTAATCATAAAACTATTTCAGGTAATTTTGTTACAATAATTTCTCAACACTATTATAACATAATGTTATTGAAGAGACACATCAATTGCATTAGGAATCAAAATTTTGATGCCATGCAGACATTCAAGGTTCATTTACACAAAGTGTACCTGGTTGAAATCACTGAAAGGGAAAGTACAAGTAAACATATGGGAAAATTAAGTACTTACATAAAAGAATGTATTAACACCACAGCTAGTGATTTTATGCCTCTTTCCAGAACTTTAGTTAAATCTTGGGATAGCTTTTTTGTATCTAGTTTTTTGACTACTAGTATCTCTTCACCAGTTGATCCCTTTCTCAAATTCCACTGGTTGTTACTTGCTTCACTCTCACTCACATCTTGCCGAGGCACCACTCGTTCCCTTACTTCTATAACTTCCTCATAAAGTACATCAGGACATAGTACTTTCTGTAAAAGTTATGCAGTATAAAAATATAATCAATGATATTCTTCTTTAGCATCAAATGCATTCAGGCTTTTCATCTACATCTCAAACCCTATTTGTAAATTTTAAGAGGAGAGAGGCATACAAAAATCTCTAAACAGTTATAAAGGCCATCTCAGTAAGGTTTTGTTAGATGATAAACTACATAAAAATCTGAAAAATCAGATAAAAAGATTTGCATATCAGCTTCATGATCTGAGAAATAAGGCAGTCACCAACTGATTGTGCTGGGTGAACTTAGTTATTTGATGAAAAATACCATTTATAAAAAAGGGAAGAGAATGGACATCAGAGTGAATCATGAAAAATAAATGATAGAAAAAGAAAGAAATTAGTTCATCATCAATTATGGAAAAGCAACAGCCATCCACTAAGTTGGATATGAGATAGTGAGGTGGACCCCAATAGCAAATTAGTGCCTTAAGATATCAAAGCTAAGAGAAAACACAGAATTCCCCAAAGTTCCTTAATAAAGGATGAGTAAACAAACAGCAACAGAAAATTATATCACCAATAACTCTCAAGTTCCTTAACTGATTTGAAAATAATGACATTCCCCAGTTCTTAAAAAAAAATACACAAAATGATAAACTAAAGGACTCATCAAGAAACTAAGGAAGAGAAGAGTCAGAAAAAAATGTGCACCTACATCTCTAAAGTAAGAGATAAGAGAGTAGTGGATATGTGAAACAAGCTAAATAAGGAAGTACTTTAAGCAGAGAACATAAGAAATTGGAGATTGCATACTTTTGGTTCAGATATTCCAGAGAAACAGCATTTTCTTTAGCAAAGAGCTACTCATATATATGTAAAAGAGATGCTGGTTAAGATCTTGTTTGTACATGCCACGCAGATAGATCTAAGTAAGATACTGTAATCTAATGATGACCTCACATAAAATATCTGATCTTATTTACTCTAGCAATGGTCAGTCATTAGCAGTTGCTGTGGAACCCACAGCAGTATTGTAATTTGGGGCTTACTTTCTAAAAGATAGTTAAATACAATGTTTGTATACACCTTGCAAGCAAAACTTCTATCAGCTCACTAATGGGCTCAGATACTATATACAGGTAGAAGCAATAACATAAAAATTATATGAAAATACTTTAAGTACATATTAGAAGTCATAAAAACAAAACCTTAGTGTTGTTCTACCTAGGTCCACATATTTTCTAAAATATATATCAGTACCCATTCTATTTACTTAAAAATTATTTTCCTGCTTCTCTTCCCTACTATATCCATAAAAAGCACAAAGTAATGAATAGCCTTTGTTTATCTAAGCCAGCATGATGGAGACATTTTACTACCAATGTGATCAACCCACAAAGTATGAAGGAAATGTAAGAGGAAAATTTTGAAGTCTTAACCACCCATGATACTCTTTGTGCTTTATCTTTGTTGTAAAAAAAAAAATCAATTCACCACAGAGAGTACCTTCTTTAATGTGATCATTGAATGGAAAAGTGAACATAAAGCCAACCCTATACTGATGATGTAACTGTCGGAAAGAACTAAACACTAATTTCTCCTATGTGAATTAGATGTTACTTAAAAACATTTACAAAAGACCAGACTACCATTTTCATGCATAACCACCACTCATGGGAAAGTTTAATCACAAGTAAAACAAATAATTTACACTGCTCAGCAGCCCAATCAATACTTACCTCTAAGGTTCAAGAATGAAGCTGGCTGAAACAAAGCAAAGACTTCACCTCAATTTCTCATCACTATCGAAATCAGGCAACAGCACTTTAAGGTCCTCTATCTCTGTTCCAAAGCTAACTATAATTTTCTAGACTTACAAATTCTTTGAAATTGACAGTATGTATAAGTTTCACAAAATGAATGCTTATTTTATTGAAATCCAACTGATGTTTCACTTTAATTAGCAGACTCCTTCATCACCAAAACTGAGTTAGAGATCATTTCCCTACATTGTCACTAATAATGAGATACTTTTTATACAATATCATCCAAGATCAAGTGAGACCACTGCTCTGTATCATACCGCTGTTCATCCTTGTCACTAACCTGACACTATCTCAACTACCTGAAGCTTATTTGGATCAGATTAAAAAAACTCAAAAATGTAATTAATTCAAGCAATATATGATGTTACTTATAGAAATTGGTATTTGTCATCCTCATTCAAGACAACTGAAAAACGGCAGCAGTAGAGCACTTCATTTTAACTTTTCAACATAGAGGCATTCTATACTTAAGCTGTTTTACTTCAATGACAGAACATACTTGATTATAAGCTGGCAAAAAGTGCATGAGACAACACTAGTAAAGTATTAAAATAATAATAATTCTAGCTTTATCAGGGTTTTTCACAGGATATGATTAAGTTTACAGATATTTAGGAGACAGCAGATATTTTGCTGGGGGCAACCTGACACCTAATTTTATTGAACTGGCAGTACAGACAAGACTGGAGGGTCAATCACAAGTTTTTAAGAATTCTAAAGAGAAGAAAAATCACTAACAAAAGGAAATTAGTCTTACTCATTTCACTATATCACTAAGGCTGTTGACCATGACCTACTGTTTCACTTTCTATCTTACAAGTCACTTACCAGATCAAATATATTTGGACGTGCTTGGTTACCAATGTGAAGAAGATCCTTAAAACCTTCAGTTATGGCTAAAGCCATCCGTTCTCCCTTTCTTTCCAAAAGAGCATTTGTAGCAACTGTTGTGCCCATGCGTATCCATCCAATGTTGTCTGTTTCTGTTGGTGAATTTCGAGGCACCCTTTTACCAGTCTCCTAAAAGAGAACAGTTCATGCATAAATACGTAATGAAAATCAGAATCTATCTGTGTTACATATTTTTTGCCTGATTACAATACCATTAATACCATCCACATTACTGTGCTATGCACCATCACACTGGGTATATAGTAGTTATCAGCAATGGTACAGTGTCACTGATGTATAGATCAACTGATACTTCCATGTTCATCAATTCATTATACAAGCTTGAAGTAATGCCAAATTGTTTCCACCTTGTGTAAATACAAGTAAAGTCTTTATGAAAGAGCAACAGAAAGTTCATACTTTTGTAATATTCAGTTGGATACACTGAACCACCAGCCATCAAAATATGATTTCTTATTTTTCCACTAGTTTTGATATTTCTTTGTAATAGCATCCAAATCTGGGGCTTGAGAAGATCTGTGTCAACTCTCATATTCTCAAAGAAAAACTCTTGAAATGAAAACTGTAGGTTTTGATGACCAAACAGCCTTAACTCTCTGAAACAGTGTCTTGTGAACACTGAAAGACTTCTCTCAGTAATATTATGGCTAGGGGATGTTCAGCCTTATATTCAATAAGGAGGCTGAAGCCTACATTCAACCTTTGCAAATGACAATTGCCTAAAGTCCACACATTTAACAGATTCAAGGTGCCAGCTGAAGATGGTCAAAGAAGGTAAGAAAACAGTTTTTCAAAAGAGGAGGAAAGGCTAGGCAAGGAGGAAAAACTTGGCACATTGTTCATAGGACACAACTTCAGGGGGAGACCTTCGAAACCTACATTTCTCTCCTTTAAAGTCTGTCCCACTAGCATTAAGAGCATATTCACAAGAAGTTGGGTTAGAGAAAAACCTTCATACAAGAATAACCCTAAGGCAAAAAACCTACAGCTGTGAATCATGATAATTCTACAGATTAATTCTCCTAAAGGAGGATTCCTCAGGATAAGGTAACAACTTAGAAAGGTATGTGAAGGGTGTCAAAAACCTTACTGATTTACTTTGGTGAAAGCTTCTACAGGATGTATAAGACAGCTTCTACAGGATGTATAAGATAGAAGTGTATCTTCTTGCAGTGTTCTACTGTAAGGACCAGATCGAACCAATTAGGGGTATTCAAAATCTGTGTCTAAAATGTGCAACTCTCATTATATGCATGATATCTTTGCACAGGGGCCTATTCAATTTTCTCTGTTCCATTTCAATCTAGTATGTGTGCTATTGAAGCAAGTACTAAACAGTATATGTACTGCATCATGGTACATTAGTCAAGATATGGGATTTTCCAGTATTCTTTGGTCATGAGTCAATGGATCAATCCACCCAAACATGAATAAGAAATGGGTTCTTGTTAAAAAATCATTCTCAACACTGGCTCTGTAAGAAAACCTAGTTTCCATGACAAAGACACTCCTTTTTCTCCAGGTCAGAATTCTGGGTGCTACTCATCCACTGAACATCAAGCAAGGTCAATAGGAAAGAACCTGAAAATTATGAAGCTTTGACCACATAAAATCTAAGCCTGGGATGGCACAACCTAGGTTTTCAAATCAATAATGCTGGTATAGTAATACCATATTGTTTTAGTCCCTACCTATTTGAGTAGTATGGGAAAAGAGTTCTACTCTCATGGGGCCTCATCTTCTGAATTTTCTATGCCATCAAGCAAACAACCTTTTAAAGCTTTGTAAACTGCCAGCATTCACTGATTCATTGTTTTGTGTATTCCAACCACCCACTAATCTTACACTAAACCAGTATTTTGTAACATCCTCTAACACTTTTTGTTATGACCTCCACTTACTTTGGTGCTGCATCTATTAAAGAATTGTTCCCAGTTAGTATCATCCAGCTGATCTAGAAAACTTCAGGTTTTTATCAGATTACCCCCTCTCTATCCTTCACGGTGGAGAGCTTTGTAGCCCTCAGCCTCTCCTTGTGGCTCAATTCCCTTAATTCAGATACCATCTTAGCTTCTCTTATCTATACCCTATCAATCATATCTTTGTGCTTCTTTAAGTGCAGGGACCAGACTTGTGAGGCATAATCCAGTTTTGGTCTGATATGTGTAATGAATAATTCTATAAAAATGTCCTTGTCTAAACATCTGAATGCAATTCTTATCTTTGGCAGTAAATAAATTGCCTCTTTCACAACTCTCCTAATATGCACCTCATGATAGATTAGAAATGATGTCAACCCCTAGATGTCTTTCACATAAAGATTCCTGCTATCTGTTTCCTGCTAGGTAATAATCATAATGAGGCTTTCTTTCACCCTGTCCCATCCTTATCACATTAAACTTATTTGGACTTAATCTCATCATCTATTCAAATGACCAACTTAGGAGTTTCTCCTGGTCTCCCTGTAGGCTGATGCAATCATCACCATTCTTTGTTTCCCTTATAATTTTGGGATCATATGCAAACATGTTTACACATGATTTCAACTCATCAGGCACAATACCTATATACACCAATAACAGTAGAAGGCCCAATACCAAGCCTTGTGATGCACAACTCGTAATCCCAACCCACTTCAAATCAGTTTATTAAACTGTGCGCTTTGTCTCCTTCTAATAAGATATTCTTCTATCCAGCAAAGGAGCTCATCCTGTTATAGAAGTCTAGAAGATAGATTAGCAGGACCTTCTTTCACTTTAAGCCATGTCTCCCCATTAAAAAGTTTCATATGAGCAGGTATTCATAAATCTAATTTCTGATTTTCTTTTCTAATGTTTTACAAACCATACTTGTTAGTGAGACATGCCATTCTATGGGGCCTTTCACTTAAAAGCCTCCCAAAAGGACCAAAAAATAACCAATACAAAAGGATAAGGTGGGGAAGAGAGGGTAGAGGTGGTGGAAACAGTCACAATACTATTTCAATATTACTATAAAAGCATTTGCTAGTCTTTCAATGATTTCAATACTACTTTCTTTCTTTCATACCATTCGCCATTTCCCGTGTTAGCGAGGTAGCGTTAAGAACAGAGGACTGGGCCTTTGAGAGACTGTCCTCACTTGGCTCCCTTCTCTGTTCCTTCTATTGGAAAATTAAAAAGAAACGGGAGGGGCGGATTTCCAGCCTCCCGCTCCCTCCCCTTTTAGTCGCCTTCTACGACACGCAGGGAATGCGCGGGAATTATTCTTTCTCCCCTATCCCCAGGGATAGCAATAAGGAAAGAAGAAAGACTTCAAATCTAGACACCTGTCACGATGCGTCATAGTTACAATAAATACTAAAATTTCTTTATACGTCAGTAAGGGCATGCCTGAAAAACGCTTTTACCATATATCAATATGCGCAATTGTAAAAGCATAACGGGATCATAGCCCCATTGTGGTATTTTAGAGAAACACATGCTTTTGTTTATATACAGAGATCAGCTGGTAACAACTACTTTACGATTGGTCAGTTATAATATGAATTCTGCATGCTCATTGGCTCGGGGTAGCATCAGCTGACGTGACGACTTTAAAACAAACGCACTCAGTTGCCAATTCAGTGCTTAACAATGATTATTTAACCAAACAACGAGTTATAGTGCGTGAATTCTTCAGTTGATTGATAAAACTAATTCCTAAGTTTCAGCGTGGGCCGTATCTCATCTTGAAATAGGTCAAGAGCTGTATCAGTGATGATAGAACATTAATTGTACAAATTTGTTAATTGTACAAATTTGTTGCTACTGTACGGGATATGAGTATGGGATTTTGCTTTAATACACTTCAAAGCTATCTACCGATATAGATTAACTCGTCAAGATTAGGGTCATGATGGATAGAGAAACTGTAGGGATAAATAGTACTATCTTTCCTTATGAATACCTGCTCAATGATTCGTCGAATTCCTTCGGTTGGAGCATCACTGTAGTTGTTGGGGTCGACAGACAACAACTTTAAAACTTTAACAGTTCCACCTGGACAACGAGCATATACATCCGTGAATGTGCCTCCTCGATCTATGGCAAAACAAAATTTATCATTCATTCTTATAAAATGTCACTCTTTTCAATAGCTTATAATCTTCAGTGGTATCGGTCCTCCTACACATGCGCTTTCCCAGACTCAGAGTTGCCAGGAGTGCCTCCCCAGAGTTGCCACTTCACATACTACTTATATCGCCATATCAGTCCAAATTATAGCCAAAAACTAGCCTAATCTCATGATACAATGAAGTCTACGATTAACTAATATTCTGTTTCTCAAACCATCAATTAATCGGCAGGAGAAACAAAAGAAAGTATATCAGGATGTTTTCTTGATGACATAGTGTTAGTAGAATGATACAAGAGGAGAAAATCAGCATTCGTGAGCAGATGGAGTGTCCTCCTCACACTATTCACCCACTAAAAAGTTCCCTAACTAGGGAAACAGCACCAAACGAGAGATGGCTTGGAGAAAGGTGATGTCCTAATAGAATTAAGCGTCAGGAAGTCTTTCGTGCATACAATGGGGAATATTCTGGTGAAAGTGATTTCTTGTGCTCTGTTTGGAGTCACGGAGTGGTGAAATCTTCAACAGAAATTTGGCTTAACATGAAACCAAGATTAAAAACTATGCAAAGTGTGTAGGAACAGGTAATAACAGTATTGGCAAACAAACATATGTGGTGAACGATATTCCCCAGCGATGCTTCATGGCAAAATTTCGCTGTAGGAATTCGTAGGACTTTGTTATCAAATAGTACGAATTTATTAAAAATTGGTCACCGATCTCATCGTAAATTGACTTGTGCGCGACCGTTGCATTCAGTTTTTGAAAAGCTGACAAATGCTGGGAGGAATTCAACTTTCAGACGACTTCAAAACAGCTTTGACATAGATGAAATGTGTTCTTATATACCACTCGTGAGCTTTCCATAACGATCTTGAGATTTCATTACCCCCCCCCCCCCCCACAAAACACACACACACACACGACCAAATTCTAATACGCGACTGCCCCAAAACTTTTCCTTGGCAATATCAAGCTACGTTTCGTCCACGTAGAAACCTAACCAAATGCAAGTGGTGGGAAGAGATTTTTCAGTTGATCCCTAAACTTCATTTATGTAGAATAGCTTTGGGAGGAAATGTGCTATATCAGTGTACCACTAATGCATAATGTTGATCATGACATTACACACTGGCTAACTCTCCCCGAAATCCAGCGTCCCACCATGCGCAGGGAAGATTAGTGACAATTCCTTCGCAATATCGTTATTCAGCATATACCATCTGAAAACTCGATGACTATGCAACTGCTACTCAAGTCTGCCACGATCTTCAAGTTTGTCTTCAAGGAAAAAGGATCACCATTATTTTTCAGCGCTGTGCATAATTACGCCATCGAATGTGCTCTTCAAAATGTTAGATTTTGACAGCTGCCTTTAGCCTCAGCCCCAAGTGCTCTCCCAATTCAATCTTTCGCCCATTTCTCTCTCTCATGCTTTGCTATGACGTTCTTTACACTTTGACTACTTTGTCATTCTCTATCTCTTTCGAGTGATAACATATCAAAACGGCCTCTTAGTGTACTTAAGCACAACCTGCAAGAAGAGATGTGTGAAAATGTGACCACATCATCGCTTGACATCTGCCCTTGTAAATGGCAACCATTTATGTTCTCAGACAAAGACCCAAGCCACGGGGTTACCTAAACAAAGGAACGGCTGCTAATTGTGTAAGGATATTTAAATAGACGCATTGCTCAATATATACTCATGCGGCTGTAACAGGCTATTTTCGTAGTAAGGTATGTATGCTAAAATCTTGGGTACCTATAGTAGTTTTTCTATCAAAGAATGAAAATTTTTAAATGGAAGACGCTCAACATGAGAAAATTTCAAATCTCAAAAAGTAGACGAGATGAAATATCAATAAAAAAAAAAATTCACAACCCGTAAACCCAGAAGTTTTTCCGAACATTAGCTTCAAAACTAGCCCAACTGGCGTGGAAACCGCACAACTAGCAATCTTAATCTACGTTCTTGGCTGGCAGTCCTTAAGGTTTTTCAGGGTTTTGTATTCAATATCTTCAACATATAACTGTAGATAATATCAAAACAATTCTTTATCTATGCTTCTATATATGCTAATATTACTAATAAGAATATTTTTATATCTTATGACAATTATACCATTATTTTCAAGAAGTAACTATAATCTAGAATAGGGGAACATGGCACACATTGTTACCATCACAAACTTCAGGCTATAAATTTTACTTCGGAAGTACACACCTAGAGTTCAATAAAGATTCATTTGATCATTCTATTTCTAGAGTTAAAAGCGGCACATTTATTTGCATTCTTACCTATCCTAGTAGTGATGGCGAAAAAGAGGAGAGACAATGCAAAAACGGCTCAGGACCTGGTCCATATTGATTAAGTTACATAATGAATGAACAAGCAACATTAGTGAAGCCATAAAGCTTCTCAAATATGTTAGGCAGAACACCATTATGAATGAAAAATTTACGCTTAATTCAATTTACACTTAATTCAGTCTAGTATGCAGTGTTACGGGATCTCTCAGCAACTGTGATGGCAAAGTTCACATCCTTTGTATTTGATACCAGCAGGGGTTGCTAGCAACTGAGTCAGGCTACATGTAGTGTCTACTGTCTTTTTTTTGTGGAACCTCGCAGATAAGGTTTTCCACCATGATATTATGATGGTAAACTAATAAGTTTGTGTCTGCATGAGTTATCTTATTCAACTTATTTTCTGGAAGAAGGCTTTTTAACTGCACTGAAGTCATGACGGATTATGCACCAAGCATCGTAAAGCCAAATCTTAGTAGATATTAGTGGACCAAGTAGTGTAGCAGTTGTGTGTTTACAACTGTAAGATCTCCAATATCTTTTAATCGTTGTAAACTGAAACCAAAATATCAAGTGTTAATATAGGATCACGAATAGATAAAAACTTACCAGCGAAATACGATGGGAAATTCGGCAATGTATATTGCCGTCACTGAAAATGTGTACTACTGTATCACCATCCGTGAAATTCATGTGTAATTTTTAGGATAAAATGCTCATATGTTTACAATATAATATGTTCTAAATAGTTTGTGGTTTGAGAATTGTTTCATGAGTCATTACAAGTACTAATGAAACCACCGTGAAAATCACCGAGGTGGTCTCTGAGAGCGTGGAGAAGAATTGATGCTCCGATGTGTGTCATCATGCGGTGGTCAAGCCTCCTAGACCTTCGAGAAAAGCCAGTGTCTTTACCATCGTCTGCAATTAACATTTTCTGGTGATGTGCCTCAGAGTTTCCAAGAAATTTTGCTTTTACAGATCGATCCCGGTCAATTTTCGGTTCGCTTTTTGTAAGTGCACTCCTGTTTTCGAAGTACTGATCTGTATCCTTGATGAAGTTAAAGAGGAAACCACACAAACCCGCCGAATATTTTAATTTCTAAAGCAGGACTAGTACCCTAACTCCTTCAGCTACCTTCTGTTTCAGCAGCTCTCCCAGCGTCCCCTTGTCAAGCTACAGCCATGTGCCTGTCCATAGGCTCCAGTCGCCGATGTAAGATAAGCTTTCTTGCTCGACGGGTTGTTTCCATTATAGCGTCATTAGTGCCAACAGTGCCAGGGATCACGGTAGCGTTAGCGTCTTGATTCAGTCACAGGTCCACCCTTTCGCATCCTATAATAACCCTTAAGCAACTAGATGGTCTCTTCGCGTGCCTGTGCTGCTGGGGGTACATTGTGGTAATAACAATCACCCAGAAGCACACGAATGCGACAAATCAACTCAGAACGCGTGATCTTTGTCTCATACACTAAGCTCAAGAAAGTCAGCCGACTGACGATGGTGACAATCTTGCGGATCTCTGTGTGCAGAACGTAAATTGTTCCAAGGTTTTGAATAAAAGATGCCTAGACGTTAGACCAGTCGCCCGGGATAATGTAAAACAGTGCATTATCTCTATAATCAAAGGAGCTACTGAAGAGAGGGAACATGAAGAACAATTTTCTTTTTTATATTGAAGGTTCCAGTCACGGACAAAAGTCCACATCAAGGCCTGGCCTTCATTAAGATATAGAGAAAATTATGAAACGGGAAAAATAAAGACAAGGAAATGAATTTATGAATTTTGGAGAAAGTGAAAAACTGTCTTTTGAAATGTACCAGATCATAAATATTGGGAAAAGACATGAGAAGGTAGAGAGTTCCAAAGCTTTGACGCGTTAGGAAAGCAGGTATCAAAAGGCCCACCCTTGAGTTGCAGATGGCCACAATAATCATGTGACGCAGCAGTTTGCCGAGTATTACTTGGTGTAGCTTGTAGTGGGGGTGCACAGGCAGCCAGATCTCGGGGGCAAAAACCAAAGCAATACCTATAGAAGAGGAAAAGTGAACCAACATTGCGGCGTAGGGCAAGGGGGTCAAGTTTGGAATATAAATTGATATGATGTACAGAGAGTGTTGGATCCCATAAGTGAAACAAGATTAAGCGCAAGGATATCAGTCTAGATCAAAGCTCGGCTACAAGAGTAGGTTTGAAAATGGAGTAAGTTCTAAAGATGATAAAAATGTGAAATGTGCTGTGCAGGGGAAAAGGGTACTCTTGAAGGTTATACCCAAAAAAATGTAAGATACTCTACGTTTAACTGTGAAATCATATGACTACTAATGACGTCAGATTATCAAAACATAATTATGAAGTTGTTAAAGTCTGGAGATAATGTTTATGGAGTATTGTCAATTGATGCCTGCAATTATTCAACCTGTTACAAATGGTAATAATGTATTGCAGTTACCTCACTGTACTGGGGAAGGGGTCCCATTTCTAATGGGAAAAGTTAGAACCTCTTGAATCCTTACACATTTGAACACTGAATCTATCGATCGTGTCTTTTCCACAAGCAACCTTCACCCCTTGATCTCCATGTAGTAGTAAGCCCAAAAGGATAGCCCGTTTCCTGAAGGGTCTATAGCCTCTACACGCATGTCTACATTTAATGACAACTGTCTGAAAGAGGAATCAGCTTGAATCACAAACGACCCGTTCCTCGTCACAGCTCGCCTGCTTCACCGACTGCGTCACCCTGCGCCAGGATATCTAAATTTGTAATGAATGTTTCCAGTGAAGAATACACAGTGACCAGGTGAAACTTTATACAGCATAATGATGTCCTGAGCTGCAGAAGTCCACTGTACATACTAAATCAAGTAGACACAAATCTCCTTTAAGCTCCAAAATCATTGATCACGTTATGCAAAGAATTATGATATCTTGTCATCATTACAGGATAGAATGCCTAAAAATACCGGCGATTCAAAGTATGAATGTACAGGGGGAAATGAAGCAAAACTGTAGAAGGTGCTTCGTAGAAACAGCAGTAAACACCGTGGCTTTCCGGTCTTGAAGCCATTATTATGCAGCCTGTAAAATCCCCAAAGCAGCCTCTCTCTACGTCATGAAGAATACCAAGAACCCTGCCACCCACTTCTTTGTTTCCAAGTGGCTATTAGTACGGTACTCATCTTCCCATAAACCCCTTACTAGGCATGTTAGGCGTCTTCACATGTAACCTATAATCGACCAACGGTCAATCAACATTTCTAAAAAGTACCTACAGTTTTTACACGAACACCCAATTCTATTAACACCATTTAGTATCTATTGCGCAAAACATTTGTTTATCCTTGGGGATGGGGGAGACAGAATACTGCCCACGTATTTCCTGCGTGTCTACTGTAGGCGAGTAAGACAGGAGGGAGTGGGGGACTGGATATCCTCCCTCTTCCTGTGTTACTTTTCCTAAGAAAAAACGGAGGAAGGAGCCAAGCGAATATTTTTGTGGTCTTTTAGGGTAATTCGCATGTTCTCCGCGCTACCTTGCTCACGTAGGAAACAGGAGCACCTATGAAAGAAAACGATTTCTTGTTGGAAATCTATAAAAAAAAAAAAAAATGCTACATAAAATTTCATTCGTATTCTAATGGATTAACCCTATTTCTAAAAGTATTTTGTGTTTATATATACGTGTAAATAGCTGTGTATCAGCTCGCCAAAACACATCCACACAATAGATAATTTTTTTCGCACATATTCGTCGTTTCCCGCATTAGCGAGGAAGCTTCATGAACAGAGGGTAAAATCCTCAATGAGCCCGCGTCTCTGTTCCATCTTTTCAAAAAGTAAAACGGGAGGGGAGGATTTCCAGCCCCCGAACTCCCATCCCTTTTAGTCGCCTTTCTACGACACGCAGTGAATACGTGGGAAGTATTTTTTATCCCCTATCCCCAGGGATAACTATATACATATAAATATATTCCTATGAGTCCACGGGGAAAATGAAATACGATAAGTTCCCAAGTGCACTATCGTGTAATAATCACATCATCAGGGGAGACACAAGAGAGAAATATAACAGTCAGTTGATATACATCGAAGAGACGAAGCTTCGTCTCTTCGATGTATATTCACGGCTATAAATCATGTCTAAAAAAGTAGAAAATTATACAGATAGAATACTGACGTTCACGACTTGACTTCATCAGAGTCCTGCTTAAAGAGCTGATGTATAAAGAACCTTTTATTCCTCGTTGTTTTACACAACCTTAATGAAACGTCGGTGGAATAACTAAGACCTTTGACCCTCCTGGGAGCGACTGATAGGGAGAGAGCCGAGGAGGCTGGGCTGCTGAATAATGGTTTTATATGCATGATGTCATAAAGGCATGTAGGAGGAGGATTACCATACTCCTGTCCGGCAGTTGGAATGGAGGAAGAGGTAAGGCAATAGGCGGTACAGCTCTTGGTATTCCTCATGACGTGGAGAGGAGTTGATATGGTGCCGGGAATATTCCTTGGGATTTCATAAGCAATACAATAATAGCTTCGAGCTAAGGAAGCCACTGTGTTTACCCCTGTTATTCTGAGTTGCCTTCTTCACAATTACCCCATTTCCTCTCTGTATTTCTACTGTGAATCATCGGCAATTTTATGTAATTCACCTTGCAGTAATGTTGATGGTAAAATATATTTTATAATTCTTTGCAAAAGGTGAATGAAAGAATGTTTGGAGCTACAGAAGAAACATTTCAACTGGGTTGAATTTATACGGCGAGCTGTTGCATCTCAAGATCTCTACATAATCTTTCATCTGGTCACTGTGTACGCAACACCGGAAACATCAGACCTTTAGGACAGGTTTAAATATCCTGGCCCGTGAGGCGGTGACGCAGTCGAGTGGTGGTGAGGCAAGAGCCGCTGTTGGTACCTCAGCTTCTTATACTTGCGCGTTTATCTATCTTCCTGACAGTTATCATTGGTTATCACTAGATACTGATATACCCTGGATATAGATCCTTCAGGCGACAAGCTTCCTCCTCCCCTTCCGAAAATGCCACTGATTCACGGAGATCTGGAAGTGGAAGTCGTTAGTGGAGAAGACCTGGTCGATCAAGATAATGCACTGTTTAACATAATCCCGGGCGACTGGTCGGACGTTTGGGTTGATGTAAATCTTGGAACAACTAATATTCTGCAGACAAGGATCCGCAATAACACCATCAGCCCGATCTGGAATGAACGAGTGTACCTCCCTGTTTATCAGTCTGCTGACTTCCTTGAAGTTACTGCGTGGGACAAAGATCATTTGCGCTCTGAGATGATTGGTCGCGGTCGCGTACTTGTGGGTGATCATGACAAAGCTTGGCGTAAGGATGGTCCCGTATTTCTTGATGGAGGTAAAGGTAAGATTAACATGAAGATTAATTACACCCCAGCAGCACAGGCACGCGCAGAGAGCATCGAAGTGCCCAAGGGTTACTACAAGATGCGAAAAGGTGGAACTCTGACTTTGTATCAGGACGCTAACGCCACCAAGATCCCTGGCATTGTTGGCACTAGTGGTGGCGCTTTCGTTGCTATGGCAGAAACAATACGCCGAGCAAAAAAGTTTATCTACATCGCCGCCTGGAGTCTATGGACGGGCACACGGCTGGAGCGTGACAAGGATACGCTGGGAGAGCTACTGAAACAGAAGGCAGCTGAAGGTGTTAGAGTGCTACTTCTGCTTTGGAACGAGAAATTCTCGGCGGGACTGTGTGCAGGTCTCATTGGCACCTTCGATGAGGACACAGACCGGTATTTCGAAAAGACAGGTGTACACGTGCAGAAAGCGAGGCGAACACGGACCGGAAGCAATTTCTTGAGGGATAAGCTTGTGGAGGTTGTTTGGACACATCACCAAAAAATGCTAGTTGCAGACGATGGCGGAGACGACATTGTGGCTTTCCTGGGAGGTCTGGACTTGACTGCAGGACGATGGGACACGTCGGAGCACGAGCTGTTCTCCACACTCTTGGGAGAGCACCGCGGTGACTTCCACAACGGCTTCATCAAAGTCAAAGAGAGTCAGGGACCCCGGGAACCCTGGCATGACGTTCACGGACGTCTCACTGGACAAGCGGCCATCGACCTTCTCAGGAACTTCGAGGAACGTTGGCGAAAACAAGCTCCGAAGAATGTTCATCTCCTTTTTTCCTTGTCTGAGGAGGACCTGAAACCTTCCTCAGGACCGACGGGTGACTTCACTTGGCAGATACAGGTAAGATATACATAGTAAGCTTGATCTTACCGAATCTTTCGACATGGTTTCTCCTCTCACACTTGACCCAAGACACATATAGCAACACAACCCCTTCTCTCACTCCCTACATATTATCTCTTGACTCAGATGACATTTGGCAAAACGTTTATCCTACAAGTTGCAATACCTCACCACTTGACTATCACAAATGGCAACGTCGGCATGTGATTTGATTTCTTTCTTCCCTCCTGCACCTCGCCACTTACAGCAACTGATGCACGTGGAAATATTCCACTCTTTGTTATCAGTGCTGACCACAAACCCGAGGAATGTTGATAGGTTACTTCGCGACCCAGAGTGTCTTCCAGGAATTGGTGTTTATTGCGCTCTTTGTTAAGCTAAGGGTGTGGATGAATACATAATATTCTATAAGTTTTGTTATATACATCACACTGTTCGTCATGATATATTTACTGAGGTAATGTTAATAATAAGGCACTACACAGGTAAGTCAATATGCCTTATACACACACATGAAAACTCACTCAATGATTTCTCTCAGTCCCTGTAGAGGACAATCCTACTGCAAGTGGCAAAACTCAGCAGCTGCAAGTGGCATAACCTAGCACCTCTAACATAAGCTGACTTAGATCCGGGAAGCACCGTCAACTTAGGTCATCGTTTGTAAACACATCATCATATTTGAATAATTCTTTCACAATGATTTGGCTGATGATAGGATGTGCTTTAAGTTTACCTGGGGACGAATCAAAGTTCTTAGGATTATGAATTAAGGTATTCAGTGACGTTACGGTTAGCTTATTCAGATGCGGGGTACAATGTGACTGGTTTGTTAAGGTCTTCAGAGTGATCGTTTTCTTGTCAACCCCGATTTCTTCTTTCCGGAGCCTCTGTCCTCTTCTGTCTCTACTCTGGTGCCATGTTCTGTTCATATAACGTCTATACGTTGGCCGTATTTAAACTCTACCTTGGCTTCCCTTGTAATCTTAGCAGCACACCTGGACAAGATGCCACTCCCACCGGATCGAGGCGCCTTGGTCGTATCAGGGTTTCTACAGGTCGGTTTCAAAGGGTCTTATCAAAAGACGGAGTTGGGGCTAGCGAGTAGCGCTCACCGCACATGTGCCACCATACTTATTGAAATGAAATTCTGTTGTGTTCACAAATACAAACATCTAAAACTCTAGCCCTACTTACGAATGACTACTGTACGGTTAAGACATTTCATTTCATTTCCACGTTTTGTCTCTAGAGAACCAAAGAAAACGCGTAGTTCAACATAGAATGTCAAGATCACGAATGACGTTGTGTTAACGGGAATTCTCTAGCCAAGTGGGGAAACACGTCCCAGGCATCTGTCGTAAGAGAACGCGCGTTAGTTTTGTTTTTTCTGATACGAGTATGACGGACGTCTGTGTTGTTATTCTGGCTATGTAACATTTTAACTCGATATATATTGTTACGAACTCAATTACTTATTCGGGCAAGGTCGCCAGTAACATATATATGTTACAAATAGTATACTGATCCTTGTCTTGCAAGGACGTTAGATTTGTTACGTT
>JAUTXX010516114.1:0-11675 GCA_032273605.1 Panulirus laevicauda | reverse complement strand
AAATCACCTAAATAATGAAAAAAAATATATACTTTATCCTCTGCAAAAGCTTGAAATCTACTCAGCTAAGATCATGGCTGCTTAGAGAAAAAAATCCACACAAAATAAAAGACGGTACTATACGATAATGTTTCTCACCTGATGGGTCCAGGGTGTCCTTGTAGTTTTGTCCAGCCTCAAAGTTAGACAGGGGAGTAGAGCAAGCAGTAGAGAAAGGCATCACCTTGAAACCACGATATACAAGACCTTTCTGGTACAACTGCGAGAATACCCACCAGATGGTCTCCATATACCATGGATAAAGGGTTTTGTAATCATTCCTGAAATCTGGAAAGCAAAATACATATATCTTTCCTTCTGTTTATAAAAAAAAAAAACCTGGCAAAAAGTTCTAGCAAAGACACTGTGATAATTCAGAACCATATAAAGCAAGCCAGATTAATTCTTCTAAAAGATAAATGTGTGACAAGGAAAATTGACAATGATACAGATATCTAATTAACTTCATTTCCCCATGACTCTCCAAACAAGTCCACCTTCCAAAAATTTACCTCAGCAGTCACATTTCACTGGCCAAACTTCCACTAAACAAATAAATCACCTATAAATGAGGAGCTCTAGGCAAGATCTATGCAAGTGACAAAAAACTGGAATTGTGTTTATCATACAATTATCAAAGTTTTCTATTTCAAACTGGATAGTCAGGCATATAAACACAGCATAAACAATAACTCTCCCAACAAAAAGGTCAATCTTCCCTTTATTACCTAATACAAATACAATGCTCTGATCCCAGATGTGAAGTTGATGTTTTCACCTTCCTCAACGAGCTAGGTGGCAATCCAATCACAGTACATGATGCAATGTGCTCAGTGCTTCTGGGCCACTCATCCATGAAACATTCATCCCGAACAAAGCATCTTCAAGTGTTTATTCCCACTCACCAAACCACCACAACAATCCTGTTCTCAGAATCTGCAGCAATCATGTGGAATAACTGTACTATGGCAGAATTTCTAAGTGATCTACAGTGACTCTTGAACCCGAAACTAATTTTACTGTGGCTCATGAATGGCAATAATAACGTGGACCAGCCAGGTCCCTCCAGCAATACAAAGAGGTAAGGAGTTGCGTGGTGTGGAAGGAAGAAGCAAAATCAATACAAAACAAAGGTGAAGCTTATATAAGCCTCATCAGCAAGGATACTACAGAATGTGTTGCTGACCAAGCATGTAAGGATGGCTGCCTGAACAATCTTACCAGGCCTATTATAAATGAAATCTTTAAAGCATTTTAAGAATTTGGTGACTTTAATCTCAAAAATACTGATATAAAAAACCTGATGTAATGTTAATCAAATGAAAATGAACATTGGAAAAATCCAGCAGTTCAAAAAACTTTAACTACAGTATGCATTACAACAACACTTCACAAACTTTAAAAGAAAGGCTTTTGTACTTTTCATGGGCTCCACAAAGGCCATGATAAAAAAGCCTACAAGCACCATATACTGACTGGGCCACCCATCCCCAACAAAAGAGGGAAAGAACTCCAGCAAATCAATAAGACTGAGGGTGTCACTCCTGGTAAGGGTAAGAAGCACATTGTAAGTTGCCAGCAATGTCATACCATTACAGACAAGCCATGTAAGCCGCCAAAGACTGACACCTGTAAAACATGCGGCGACTCTGAGGTTACAATCTCAAGAATGAAGAAATGATGGTAAACATCCCCCAATAACAATAATCAAACAGTACCCAATCATCATCATAAAAAGGTTTAATAACAATGTAACCATCATTAACAACATAATCTCATCTTTATGACATCATACCGTCCACATCAAAAATCAATTCAAATTCCATATCATGCTTCATCATTTTTTTACACATATCAACAGGAAAATTTTACCTTCTGGTTCTGGCCTTTATATAAATAAGACAGACAACAATAAAGAATCCCAGATAAAGCAGTGTTAGTTTAGCAATTGTGAAACAATAAATTTTAGATTTTTTTTGATGAATTTCATTTTCTCAAAATCAATATATACAAACCAGTGCATCATTTCATATTTTACCTGAAGAACTTTTTGGTCTTATGTTCATGTTTTACATGCATGCTTGTATGATCATATGCATTTTTCACTAGTAAATGTTTACTAAATCTTATTTTTTCATACCATCATAACTCAGAGGTTATATGCTTAAAATATGTTTATACATATACATCTTTAATTTGTCAAGTCATGCCAAATTCAACTGCATTTTCCAGCATATCTGACTCTTGTCACTTGTCTACCTCTCATCTAGATTGCCTCATGTTTAATATGAAACTGTATTTCTTTTAGAAATCTAAGAAACACCTCCAAAATTTTGTGTTTACTTTCATCAGCTCTGCAAAACACATAAAGATCTGCCTTTTCAAACATACTGAAACTTCTGCCTTAATATATCACCCTTATTACAGTTGCTAAATATATATACATATCTAACAACCAAATTTCTAGTCAATCTCCATCTTCATTTCACTGTGTTTTCACATCACAATTCTTCCTCATCAGCACTGCTATCATGCTGTGACTGAAATCAAGTTCTGCTTCCTTTTATAAAACAATTCTCCATTCTTTCACATGTCCCTCAATCATGAGCTGGCAGTACCATTATAACTATTACATATCTATAAGACTACAGCAAAATCACATCATTCTACCACTCTTATGTTCAAATTCTGTACCCATATTCTTTGACATAAAATCTAATATATCAACAGTGAATTGCAGTATTTACATAAATTCATGTAGATTTAGGATGCATTTGCATACATATATACATAAACTCATGTATATCTAGGTTGTATTTGCATACACAGCACTAAAACTCTAACAGATTGATTTTAGCTCCTACTTAGTACAATAATTACCAAGTAGCAGGTTAATCATGTCAAAATGTACAACAGCTTTCAACAAATTTGCAATTAAGGCTTCCATTTTGCTGACCAATTATGGGACAATAATACTCAAGCTAAGTGATGTGATCTTACAGGATCAAACCCCAACATGTACAGTGTAAGAGTCCTCTACTTACCAATCCATCGCCCAAGACGAGTAACAATCTCCTCCCACTCGCCAGCATATCTCATGACAATACCCCGACACAATTCATTGTATTTCTTTATCCCCATCTTGGCAACATCCTCAGGTCCATTAATTCCATGTGTCTTATCAATTTCATATTCCTGTAAATAAAAATCTTTATAAGACCACCAAATTAAAAGGAAATAAGTAAAAAATGTATTACTCAAAATTTAAAAATAATTATATATTTTGTCAAATGCAAAAATTTAGTTTCCCAGTGACATAAATTCTAACCTAAGTATCCAATAAGCTGCAGTGCACAATGGACCTCTATTCTAATGGCTTATAATGGACCCTTTGGACCCCATCGGTCTAAGTTTGAATCTCAAGAAAAAATTCCCTGAACATCCGTTACATCAAAATTTAGTTTGGAATACAACAAAATTGTCTGTTACTTCATAACATCTGTCTAACACACTCAATCTCAGGCTGGAACAATGGGATGTTCAGTGTCATGAGAACATGTGACATCCTCTGGCAAATCACCTCAGTGAGCATTTTTCTTTAATTCATATAAAAAAAATTCCTGCACATATATACATAGTTTTAAAAAATCTACATACATTTAGTGGTGTAACTTTATACATGGTACCTTTAAACCTAGGAAAGCAGTTTACATAGATATTTCAAGATAAAGCAGTCCTAAGTGTCCACTTGGTCAGGACTTCAGCTTGGTGTCAGTATTTTCAAGCATTTACAGTATTTTTCTAAGGCACAGAAGCCTGTGTTTTAGCATTACATTATCACACATAAGAGTGGTATCAGTGGTGCACACAATGAGAGGTCGAGGAAACACCTTAGTAAGTTCCAGTATACATGTTAAAACTGAATTTCTAACACCTGAGAAATATTCATAAGTAACACTCATCTCCTAATGGGTGCTCTTCTACCCACTTTATCCCTTAGCAAGGAGCATCACTTTATTCGGACTAATTTTATAATTCATAGAGAGATAGGAACATAGAAAACTTAGTTAACCCTTATTCTTCTCTCTCCCATGGTGGACAAATTTAAATCCTCTACAATATCAACTCTACTCAGAATACACTGTATAGTGCCTATTAAAAAATATAACAATAAATGGAAGAATGTTCCCCAAACTCTCCTTTGACAGTCTTCTGACTGAAACTTTTTGTCTTTCCAAAATTTCATCTAGATCCTTCTGTCTAAATGTTAAGAAAACCCTCCACTCCCTTTAATTGAAAAATTTACAGATTTCAAGAAATATCATACCACTGGCAGACCGTGAGTGTCCCAGCCAAACCGACGATCCACATGGTGACCAGTCTGGTGAGCCCAACGTGTCACTACATCCTTGATGGTCCCAGCTAGAATATGTCCATAATGAGGAAGACCAGTAGCAAATGGTGGTCCATCATAGAAGGTGAACCTAAATGAGATACAAGGAAAATTATGTTCACATGCAGTTTTGAAACTCAGCATATTATGTTTCCTTGAAAAAGGTGAACAAAAAGGGAGATAACATTCTAGTCTTTTTGAGAACATTTGGGCAGCTGACATTCATTATCAAAGATAATGCATACCTTGGACTGCAGTATCAGTAATGAGAACAAATGTGACAGATGGCATTATGAACAGAAAAAAAGGAAAAAATAAGGCACAAAAGAGGTATATACTCATGAACATACTGAATGTTGAAAGTCTAATGACAAAATGCAAAAGATCACGATACTTATTTCCTGTTACATAATTTTCTTAGAAAGACATTCTTTCACTGTTTTCTGCCCTTCCTACTTTCTATTTACTCAGGCTAACTTCATCAACCAAGCATCTGACCCGCTTCAAAATTTGTTAACTTCTTGTTAAGTGATGCAATCCTCGTTACATCTACTTGCCCCATGACCTTGGTATCGTCCACAAACATATCTGGGTATGAATGCAGTTCTTCTGGCAAGTACATTACTGAAATTGAATCAAGAAGAGCAGCAGCTCCAAGACCCAGCCCTATGGTGCACCACTGATAACCAAAACCCATTTCAAAAGGTTCTGCGAATAACTACCTTTTATTCTATTTTACTTATGAAGAGATTTAGCCTCTTTGCCTACCTTTAATTCAAAAGCTTTCTGCAAGTCCAAATACACACAATACACCCAACATTCTCTACTGTTTAAAAGCTTAAACTCTTGTAGAAAGCCAAGAGTTTTACTATTTATTATGCATGTCCTCCCTTCCTTAAATTTCCCCTTTACAGTCAGTCATTCAATTGCTTTCTGATCATCTTTTTCTGAGTTTCATCGACCAAAGTTGTCAGGGAGACTGGTCTACAGTTCAGCACAACTTCCTTGAATCCCCTAGGCAATTTACCGTCCTCTAATGATAACCTGAACATTTCAAATGGCCTGCCAAACATATCTACAAACCTTATGTGGGCCTGTATGTGTATGAGTGTAATTACTATTTGTGTATAACAAGTAGAAGTTTGCACTTGAGTTGCCCTATCTCCTGACTTTGTTTAATTTTGTATATAGCACGTACAACATCTATATCTGTGTGTGTGTGCACAACAGCAGCATCACAGGGTTCTGTTTTGGGACCTTTACTCCTTTGTTCTATGTAAATAAGTTGCCTGATGACATGGACTCTTACCAAAATATGTCTGCAGATGATGCAATAGCCATGAAGGAAGTGAAAAGTGAGGATTGCATCAGCTGATATGGGGATCCTGAACAGGCCCCTAAATTGGTTCAATACATTATCGATGAAATTCAACCCAGGCAAACGTAAAGTAACGAGGATGTGACAAAGTATAAGAAGGCCTCATGATAACTGTTATCTAGCATGAGGAAAGTTTCAGGATTGTGTGTGTAAGAAGGACTTAGAAGGTTACACAGTCCCTAACCTGTTGCCAGAGTCCCATATTAAGAGAAGGCATCTAACTGTCTTCTGGCAACTATCAAAACAGCTTTCAAGTATATGGATAATGAAATATTAGCAAGCTGTTCTATCTTACAAGAGGCCAAAACTAGAATATGCTTCTCAAGTTTGGTCACCTCACTTAAAAGAGGAACAAAGAGTTAACAGAGAAAGATCAGAGAAGGGATATGAAAATGGTACCAGAATCAAGAAGGTATACTACAATGAAAAGCTTCGTCTTTGCTCACCTTGAAGGACAGAAGAATGAGGGGATGACCTAATCACAATCTTCAAGTTTTCAAAACAGATCAATGACACAGACAACAAATAGTTCTTTGAGAAATGTATGGGTAAACAGACGACATAACATCGAGTAAAACACTTGCCAAAAATAAAAGTACTTTAACAGTACAAGAGTGGTGGATGAATGGAATGGAAGGATATAGATAATGCAGACACCACATACAAATTGAATTAAATAAACATATTAGAGAATGTTCAATAAACAGTGTCCACCAGTGTAACACTCCTTCCCTACAGAGTAAAACTACATAAACAGGTAATCATACATACGCACACACACACATATAAACCCTAGCCAAAGCCACTCATCAACCAACCCCGAGGAGAGGATGACACAGATGTGTGCAGCATTAATCCTCACAAACAACAACAAAATCTTACTATAATTCTAAAACAGTTTATAGAATCACATAATAAACATTCTCTTCCCATAACTTCCTTTCAGTTTAATCATACTATTCCAAATGTCCATTTACAAATAATTCAAGATATTTCACAAGGACTACCACTCATTACCTTGGTCGATCTTTGCTTTGCTTCAGGCATGTACGGAAAACATCAAGTTTCTTCCACAAGTCAAGAATTTTCTCTTCCTCTTCACAAAAGGAGATTTTGCCTACTTCCGGCACTGGTTGCAGTCGATCACTCATGCTGTAAAAATGTTTATGTAAGAAAAATAACCTTGATTACATCTGTGCACTCCAAAAACACTTTGAAAACCTAATCCTATTCCAAGTAGCATCAGACTGTTACAAACTCTATTGTAAAGAAACAGCACTTCTATGAAAGTCATTTGTGTTCTGAATGTGCTGCAATCTAATTTATGTGATGAGTTAGCAAATATTACCTTCAATGTTTATGTTCTCTAAGTTTCATTTTACTGATAGAAAAAAAAAGTAATTTCTGCAACCTGCAAAAGGTACATAAAAAAAATGTACCTCATTAAACTGCTCTAAACCAATTCATTTCAAATAATCTATTTATGGGGGAAAAACTGCCCTATACAAATTCATTTCAAATAATCTATTTTGGGGGGAAAAATGGCAATTAACTAATTTATGTTTACCCATTATTTTCATCAATGTACAACAATAAGTGTTCACTCCAGTAACTTTTGCCAATAATAACAACAGTTTACAATATAACCAAAGCTAAACTAATGCATTTAAGATAAACAGGATATTTTGTTTCTAGAAAGAATCTTTTATAACTGGCATCAAATCTGATAAATTTGTATTCTGGATCTTTAGGTAAAAAAATGAATGCATATTTTCTGAAAGATAACTATTTCTTTACTGTAAGCAGATCTCTACAAGTAACTAGGAAGGGAAATTGCTTAATCAAGAGTTATAAAACCCTTTTATCCTCCAAACTGAGGTACAACCATGACAATTCACCCCTACTTAATCGCAGTGGAACGTGCTACACAGGAAGTGTTTATACCTTGACTATTACCCTCTACTTCATATCCCTGACCACTTAACGAAAAAACTGATGGAGTTACAAATGCTAAACCTGCAATCCCACACCTTATATCACCGGTATACACATGGTAACTAACTCCTTTAAATAAATTTCGTTGATTTCTAGGTGGTCTGTATTCTACAAAATTACCATTACTTACACCCTCCACTGCTCGAGTGTTTCTACTCTATCAATTTCCCTCAAATTACCATTACTTATACACCCTTCACTGCTCGAGTGTTTCTACTCCAACAATTTCCCTCAACTTACCATTACTTATACACCCTCCACAGCTCGAGTGTTTTTACTCCAACACTTTCCCTCAACTTCAAAGCCCTGCCCACTTTACGAAGCCTTGCCACTAGGTAGGTTAGGGGGAGGAGCTACAAAGTGTCACACCCTCAATGCATTCCACACATTATAAGGATTCCATTGATGGAATAGTCGTCATTTTCTATTCTCTTCTCTTCATGCATCTGTCATCTACAATTCCACCTGAGGAAAACTCGTAATTCGGTCTCGTATTGCAAGCAGCCCATCCGGGCCACACCAGCAATAACGGTCCATTACAGTTGACCCATAAAGACAATGTCATTAATGACCAATTCTCAATCTTGAGATAAATAAAACAATCAGGTGGCGATAGGACTCTAGACCATAACGTAAACCTCTTACATCTTGACGACACTTACACATGAAGAAATTCTTGACCCTCTTCCCAAAAGCAACCAGTTCCTCCACCCAAACAGCAAGATGCTCGCGAGGAACATATCCACCATTCAGCTCTCAAATCTCACTACTCTAAACAAACACAGTCAATGGGATGAGTCAAAATGACAAAAGCAACATGACATACCTTAATTACTAACACCAGCTTATAGATAATTTGGTGACACTATCAACGGGGACAAATATTAAAGCAGCTGGCCTTTGTAAGTGACATCTGCCGGGTGCTGACGACACTACGGCAGTATTGATAATTTCAGTGGTACTAGGAATAAACATACTCGTAAATATATCTAATATCGTATGTATCTTCAACAATTATTGTAAAATAGTAAAAAATGCTTTTAAATCTATATGATAAAGTAAATAAGCAATATGCACATAATAACTATTGAATGTATGAAAAAATAACAATGGTATCCGACTCTCATTCCACTGAAAATGTTAATATAGAGCATGCAGTTGTATTTTGCGTATTTTCCGATTATCATTGATTTAACTCCCTAGTATTTGGATGATGTATTCTGAAATATTGTCCATAAAGTATCTCAAAGTGATAAAGAGCATGAAAACATTTTAATCGGCCACATATTAAATATCGATTTTACTGAGGTCATCTTACAAAATTACGTCATCTTATCTTCATCTTATCATTTTCTAGGTTCACACATGTTACGAAATCTTTTACCTGTTATCTTCAGATACAAACAAGTTTATTGTGTCTTAACAGAGAAGCCTTGGGAGTAGACTACTTACAAATTACTCGCAAGAGAGAAAAGAATATGTTCAACGTTAACACGATAAATAATAGAGTATGAGAATCATGAGTTTCTGTCACTTCTCACTTGTAGAGTAACTCATGGATGGAGAGATAGGTAGGGACAAACACAGATAGAGATAGATAGAGAATAATGGAGAGATACAGATGATAATAAAGATAGATATGGCTATGTGGAGAGGTGCACATTCTCCTACTATGGTGGGTTGAAAGCGTAGTATATGACGTTTCTTTCACGTCTTCACAAGTACTGACGTGTGGTTCTTACCTTGACATTTCAGCGTCTTTAAAAACATTCTGGTAACCTTTCAACGTCATTCTGTGGAGATGGAGTGTTCTAGTTCCTCATCTACAACTTGCCTCATTCTAACAGTCATGGTATTCCCAGGGAAGAAGCCTCCAAATACTTCACTTCCTCCATACTCGTCCCTCTTGTTACAGTATTCCCAGGGAACCTTCCAAAGTCTTCACCTCCTCTAAACCCGTCCTTGCATTCATGGCACTCCCAAAAAAACCTCCTAAGACTCCATCTCCTCCAAACCCCTCCTTGCATTCATAGCACTCCCAAAAAAACCCTCTTAATTCTTCACCTTTCACAAACCCATCTCTACACGACACTTCAAGGCACCCTCCAAAGTCTTCGCCTCCTCCAAACCCGTCTCTCCAATCATGGCAAAGACAGTGACAGTAATGTATACAGTCCAACTTCTCCAAACACCTTCCTCCAGCCAACAGCTAACTGTTCATAAGCTTTCCCTAATATATTGTGATATATACACCTACCAGGCAAAAAGATTATGGTCCATGGAGTCAGCAAAACAGCAACACAGAAGGAGAATAGATAAAACCAGATGGTAGTGTTGTCCCATTGGTCTAACCTGTAGATTAACTTAGTATCATTGACGTATAGTCGATATCATGTCATATTGGGAATGCTATAACTTGCAAGTGTGTACATGACCTCTAGAGCGGCTATAGGAGGGAAGTGACCAAAGTTGGCAGCTCCATAGGATGATAACATGCTGGAGACTGACTGACTGACTTTCACCTTCAAACCTTCCATCACACCTCTCTTGCAGAGGGGGGGGAATGCCAATTATGGACACTCTGATAAGACTATTTAGCTAAAGATTATATGATTATACTCAATAAGGGACATGTCCTCATCCAGAGCAATTCCCATATAGGAATTAGGCCTGATGAAAAGCTTATACGGTGCTTAAAATAAAAGTATACACAGACAGTAATCATATAATGACACGAACATTATGCACCGAGTGTGAAAAATCGAAGGAGTTAATTAATAAAGTCCAAATGTGTAATGTCTTTAGGCTGTTCCTCAAGAGAATTGCAGACGAGATGGAGAACACTCTCACCTTCGCCAAGGTCCTGTTTGCTTAACCCGGGGAATGGAGGGAACACATTCGTAATAATCCCCATGAATCATACCTTCCACTGTAGTTACAGGTTGTATTTACAGTGTCTCATCCCCTGTATGGGGAACGAGCTAGGAATATGTCTACAGGGACATTCAACGGCCTGTATTTCAAACGGGGTTCCCAGTTGGATAGAGTCTTAGTTATGTGACGACCGATTCTATTGGCATGGCCAAGTACATGCTTGACCTGACGTGGAAGACGGAGGGGGACATCGCTAGGCCACGAACACGCTCGCGCCCAAAGCCCCGGCGGTAGCTTAGTAACTCAAAAGCCTCATCTAAGGACATGTTAATGCTCGCTTCATTGAACTTTTAGCCCCAGAGACGAGGCGAAGCCTCCTGTCCATATTTTGTATGGCAGGAAATACAATATGTTGTTAATCTGACATGTCAGTCGCTCAAGGGCATTATCAAGAAGTCCCTTGCACTTGTGAATGAGGTGTTTTAACTATTATTAGCAGTTGTGTTAGGGTGCATGCCCACATTATTTCTGATACTATCAGTGGCTTTAGATATTTAATGTAATAATGACCACCAACCCTGATTATGTTAGCAGTGTTGCAACCATTTAGATGTTACGATATTCCAGTGAATGTGTGCTTGTGCACATTTTATCTAGGTATTAAATGTAAGGTTATCAGCCTTTCCCAAACCTACAGGAAAGTGAGTAGTCACAGATGGTCACAGACGTTTGTCAGTCCATTGGCCTAGTTAGGTCATTAAAGTCTTTATTAAAGGGTAGTATTTAAACCATGGCTATGAACCCCTATGATAATTTCACTTGATCACCAACTATCAAGTAACAAGTGTAACAACTAGTTTTTTTCTTTTTTTTCTGACCCATATATTTATGTATTCATTCAGTGGTAGAGGATGTGTGAATCAGGTGTTTGCTTTGGAGAATGTATGTGAGAAATACTTAGAAAAGCAAATGGATTTGTATGTAGCATTTATGGAT
>JAUTXX010516093.1:0-11676 GCA_032273605.1 Panulirus laevicauda | reverse complement strand
AGGCATGCAAGGAATAGAGTGAAATGGAATGATGTGGTAAACCAGGGTCGATGTGCTGTCAATGGATTGAACCAGGGCATGTGAAGCGTCTGGGGTAAACCATGGAAAGAAAAATGAGCAGTAAATGTATAAGCAGCAGGGCAGTGCTAAGAACAGGTGAAGAACAACCTATGTATATATAGTGCTGATGTCTGTTCCCTTCAAACGAACTCCCATCAAGGGGGTAGCCATAGCAGAAGAGTCTCCACTTATCCCTGTCTATACATGCCTCCCTCACATACACCATTCCACACATTCTTCTACCATTTTTCTTCCTCCAATACTCTTCCACTTTATATCCACACTTGACAAGTGGTCTTCCTCTCACACCAACCCCTTTAATCATACTATCATTCTCTCCCCTTGTAAACTTCGCTTCTTGCATTCTTTCCACATGCCCAAAGCAACTCATTGTCATGTTTCACCCACTCTACCAGTCTAAAATTCATTCCCTTTGTATTCACAGCCATATCAAATCTCACATTTTGAGAAATCCATTCTAAAGGTGTTAAAAATAATGAACTGAAACCAGAGCTCCCTCTATCCATAGCCAAGCCACATATACCTTTCTATGGTATCCCTTGATTTAGTCCACGGACAGCATGTCGCCCCCTGTATATCACACTACTCCAATTTGCTCTATCCCACACATGAAGTCATATTCTTTTCATATATCACAAATGTATTAATTGGACAAACTTTATTCTCACCACTAGTAAAGCGTACATGAGCGTTTCTGCAATAAATCCTTCATCCTTACATTGTTAATCTCTGGTCTATGTAAATGCAATTAAGCAAACTTTCATTCCAGTGCTAAAGGGATGCAGTGTCATATTCATCCCCTCACCTGGACTCTCTAACAAGTATATTCCATTATTCTAAAAATTGTAACATCAAAGATTTCATACAATACTGTTACAATAATTTACAAAAGTATCTGCCCATAAAATAAGCATAAATTATCTAATGATTGATATCATTCAGAGATTAATGATAACATAAACATCACAATGAATACAAAATGACAGAGGTAAGTCCTAATTACACAAAATAAAACCTTTAAGAATATATAAATACACACTGAATGAATGTTTCAATTATATGCACTGCAGCCTCTCCTTACACGTGGCTGCATGTAAAAATCTAAAAATAAATTATTCATTTTTTCTTAATACAACTGAAGAAGAGTGCTAAATTTCCCTTGACAAACTGCATACTTTTTGATAAAAACAATGGGGAGTCCTTTGTCTAATTCTGCCAAAGTATTCAAGATGCTCAAGTATCCCCAGCTACTTGAGTTGGGTAAGATATCTTTATCCATACAATTCATATAAATGAATCTAACAATAAGTTTACAAATCTTAGAGCAATAAGGAATGTATCTATATGTGGTACAAGAATATGTGCAATCTTTAATATCTCTTGTAAATATCAATTGTGTTTATGGAATGTAAGCAAATAGAGATGATTCACATGAAACCAAGCTAATGGCAAAAGAATTTGTCTTCAACTAAAAGTATAGTACTATACGCTTCATTAATCAGGTACAATCTAATGGACATATCAAAACTCATGTTGAAATTTCTTGATTGCTCAAAATAAACTTCTTTATCTCTGAAGTTTATTAAACTGTAGTTTTAATTTGTGAAGCTGGATAAACATTAATGAACCTATTTCAGCAGTATATTTGTTTCTGTCCTGGTGACAAAAAAAAATCAAAGAGAACTAATTCACAGGTATCAAAGTCTACTCTCCATAGTGGCAAGATGAGAAATAGTTCAAAGTATTCTTGAACATTTTTTCTAACATATGCACACAGATTTGCAATTGAAAATAATGACATAAATTTTTAGCAGTACAACTGAGAAAGAATTCAAGAAATCTTTAAAAGCAAAACAGAGAGAGCATTGAATAAATTAAGAGATACAACACAGAAAGTATTCTTCACATGACCGAAGAATTAATAACAAGGTGAAAAAATATTCAGGTGGTAATGTGGAAAGAAATGCTTAAGCAGCTATCATTAAAGGCAACTGGTTGGCTGTAGTAAACTAACTTCTCACTCAAGTCAACTAAGACAGCATGACAAAATTAGTTGTCCAGTAATCCACACACATGTAAAATCATTTGGATTCCTAGTTATGTAAAACAAAAATTCTGCAACTAAAATGAAAAAATCTTGCAGTAAATCATGTGGTAAAAAATTGTATCATCACTTATCATTCATTACTGCTCTTTCTTTAGTAAAAGCATATCATTTCATGGAAAAGCTAAACCTTTCAAAATTTGTGGATAAAATAAGATGTGGTCCTTAAGAGCCTTTTTCTGCAAGCAACAGCCTCATTTCAAGAAACAAGTGCAAATCACAGTGAGGAATAACTAAATAACACCTTAGAAATATAGGATGACTATATCAGATACTCATGTGAACTACATATGTAACTGAAAGGATAATACAGAAGAATACATATTTGGCGTCAAACATAAGTTATATAGTCCTGTACATTAATATAAAGATTTTATATCCTAAACCAGTTAAACGTACCATGTATCACATGAGATGATATACCTATCATCAAATTCAAGCTAAAGATTATTCTCTAACTATACCTCTTATGATAAGTGTAAAATAGCTAATGGTTTATTGAATACAGTTGAGTTATTCTTGCTTAACACATCTTCATATGCCTTACACTTTCACTATAAGTTAAAAAAAGGTTCAACATATAAAGGCAGCAGTGGAATAACTGGGCAGAGATCGATGTTCTTCTTACTGATACAGTAAAAAATGTCCTTAAGCTGGTTAAAAGACTAATTTTGATAAAGCACATCTATTTCTATGATATGGTAGGTTTTGAGTTGGTTAACATATTGCACAAAGATGTGTGTGTGTGTGTGTGTGTGTGTGTGTGTGTGTGTGTGTGTGTGTGTGTGTGTGTGTGTGTGTTGATAATATATTCCTCATGCTTGGCAGAGAACACTGGATATTGCTTGATGAGTCTTATCCAGTCTCAGTCCACTGCAATGCTCTCAAAGAGAATAGGAAGCATCTCAAATATCACTTAAACCATCATGAAACTAACTGAGGAATAAATGGATTCTCTGTGAATTTTCAAAGTCCACAATAATGTATTGGACATCAGATCATCTACATAAGAGCTGTAGGTGAACACAACTTCATCATCAGTTCATCAAAGTACGATTACAATAATACATGACAATACACCGCAAACAACAGATTTTTCTCTACAACCTAATCCTACATGAAATTACAAAATAAGTACAATCCTTGTTCATCAATTAAAATGTACAGAAAAAGATCATTCTGGGGACTTTTAGACAAACTTTTCAACATAAAAATGCCCAAACCCAAGGATAGGTACATATAAAATGACCAGGTAATATCAAATGGATCTTGCCATATATCCTATCTATGCCCAACCTCCTCGCCCATTCTCTTGCTACATTCACTCTAAAATTGCCCAACATTAAAGTAAAAATCAAAAATGTCAGTTTTCCTCACAATAGTCTTTTTATAAAACAATTTAATTCCTGCGCTTTATTTTTGTCATATACAGCTCTTAGTATTGGTACACCACCGAATTTCCAGCAGGTGATGGTTTGGCACCACCTTTAGTCTGGATAAAATTATGTGAGGGAATTTGAAATTACCACAGCCACCAGACTAGTTTACTGGGCGGCCACAGATGGCGTTGTGTGTAGGGCACACTTTTTTTACATTCTTTACACAGCACTTGTTGATGGTGATACCGCAATTCTGAGAGATTATTAGCTTAATTTGCTTAAATTTAACCCTAGCTATGGCTTCTAAGACATATGAGAGTGTTATTCATGGTGTCAAACGCAAACACCAGTCAATATCGATCCAAGATAAAGTAGAACTGTTGAAAAAAATGGACCGTAGTGTTTCGGTGCATAAGCTGTGTGACATCTACAGTACTGGTTCATCAACTGTTTATAACATAAAGAAGCAAAGGGAGAAAGTATTGAAATTCTATATAGACAGCGATTCCAAGAAACAAATGACGATTAGAAAAACTATGAAGAGGTGGTAAGATTACTGAGCACGATCGAGTGATGGTGGAATGGTTTTGACAGCGTCGGAGTGATGGAGCGTCCTTGTCAGGTAACATGATAATGGACCAAGCTAAGTTGTTCCATAAAGAATTTAAATCACAACATGAGCATGACTATAGTGAAGGATGGCTTCAAAGATTCATGAAGCATTGTGGAATTTCCATGAATGAAGTGTGCAGAGAAAAGCGATCTGCGAATCACAAAGGAGATGCAGAGTATGTGGACGAATTTGCGAAACTCGTAGCTGACGAGCACTTCAGTCCTGAGCAGGTGTATAATGCAGACAAAATTGCATTATTCTGGCGATGCACACCTAGGAAAACACAAACAACAGAAGACGAAGAAGGCCCTAAAGGATTCAAACACTCTTACCATCTTTGGGTGCTCAAACATTTAATATTTGTTTATTTTAAATTTCTAGCAGTCCATGGTATACTTTAAACACATGGGATATGTATAATTAGTGGGTTAGAGGTGTGATGATGAATTATCATTATGTGACCACGGATGGTCCGGCAAAATGATTAATCCGGAAAGGCTTTGGAACCAAGTGTGCCGGAAAATCGGTGGTGTATCTGTACAAGCTAATATAGCAAGGTCCTCTCATGCATGACTGATGGAATATCAATGTGTGTATATCATTTTATTTTAAAACACTGTTAAGCTACATGTATGTGACAGCAATTTAATTGCAATGAGAATAAATATTAATCAATTCTAGTCATAAAGTACAATGCAGGTACCTTAGACTTCTTATTCTTTATACTACTGTCGCCCACATGTGAAGCTGGCACATTAATCTTTGTGCTGTGATGATTCTTAGTTAGGACTTGGAATACTGGAGAAACAGTTACTTCATATTTCTCTTTATACCAAATACTTCTGGTGAAGACCAATCTGGTAAGTTTGATTCTTTTCTTTTACTGAAGCCAATCAATCTATCTACCTATCATCATTAAGTCCAATCTCATTTACCATACAAGGGATGGATCAAGTGTATACAGACAAACATGTTTCCATATAAAGAAAGAGTACTGATTTGACTTCAGCAATTAACAAATTTTTTCTGATTCTTAACTAACAACCTGTAATACATTTTTTCCTCCTTTCTGACCTGATCAATATATATGCAAGTCCCTGACTGATAAAGCTGCACTTTTCAGCACAGTATTTTTCTGTACCTATGCTCTGATGATACCACATCTCAAGCCCTCAACTCCTACTGAAATTATGCCCTTTCCTAAAACTTACTTAAATAAAAAAAATTTTACACTCTTGCAGTTAATGAAAAACACTTTCCCTTTCTGAAATTGCAGAAAGGCCTAAATCTTGAAAGCATGTTTACAACAGTAAGGAAATTCAAATTGATGAGCAAACATGCTGAAAGGATTTGTTGAATGGATAAGATCCAATGACTACTTTTATTGTTGTCATCTTTACCAATCAATTGGATGGAGTTCAGTGAGGAAGACACTTTGCAGGGCAATGCAGTGGGTAAACAGTAAGCAAATAAGAAGGCACAGATAGTAGGTAAGTAATTTTTGTAAAACCAATATGAAAAGGTGCACAGTCTACCCTGAAGCATGATCTTCAAATACAGGATAAAGCCAATTAGAAAACTTACAAGATAAATAAGCCCAAAAATTTTTAATTTCTATCAACTTTGGACCACTCATTGGCAAAGGAAAGAAAATATTCAAGTTTGCACTATCTCTTACTGAGAAACTTGCAGTTATGTTGATTCATCTTATAATTATCTTATCCAAGTGACTGTCATGAGAAGATTGGCCAAGGCTGATCAAATCTCCAAGGTATTTCCCAACCCAGGACTAACATGACTTGCATTCCTTATAGATGGTGTCTATTTGCAGGCAAAATCCCATGTATTAATCTCCAGAGGTGGGTTCAATGCAAGTGGAGCAGTCTTTCTACTGATGTCTCAAATGATGCTGATAACAGGGGCAATGATCTTGGCAGGACAGCCCCAATGATTGCTGTTACCTCTTTTTGCTAATGGTTGTCAGTCTGAACAGCTATGTGGTCCCATGGAAAACAGACAGTTCCCAGCTTCTGTCCAGATCTAAGTGATGATCTGTCAGGCCTACTGCCACAAGCAGCCTGAGTGACCAAGCTGTTTCCTGACCACCACAGTGCATGCAATTACAGTCCTGGACAGGAGGAGGAGACTTATTTGCAACAGGATTAGTTCCTGGAGCCTAGGGATTCATCTACATCAGTACAAACCTGTTGCATGTGCACCCTGTGTGACCTCAGAGAGTGTATCTGACAGCTGTCATCCTTGCATCACATGTAGCCACTGCCCCAGCACAAGGCCAGCCCACCTGAGTCATAGAAGACATGTACAGCATTTTGGACTGGGAAAGCAAAAACCTTCTTAAATACAATTCTGTAGTGCAAAAATATAATCTTTCCTGTATCACTTTGTAAATCTCACTCTTTTCCTACTGCTAAAATTCAAAATACCTCAATTCAACCTTCCAGTCACAAAATGTTGGGTATAACCCAACCCTCATCTCTATCCTGGAAGCCTCACATAATGAATATTGCAAAATCCACTTTCCAAAAACTGGGAATGTTGTACATATGCTAAAACTATTTCTCTTGTGAGCAGCAATTTCATACCCATGGGGAGTTTTGTTTGCCCCAGAATGGAAAGCTGATAACATACCTCAGGTGACTCTTTCCTCAACCTTCCTCCCATTCACAGCAGAATCAAAAGACTTCCACCTCATTAACTCTTCAGCTGGTACCTCTCTTCAATGTCCCTTTCCATCATCAATAAAGTTATCCTCTTCCTGTTCTATAGGTATTATATCAGCCACTTCTCTCATGAGCAGGTCAGCTAATGCTCCTAAAACATAGGCTTGTTAGGGTGTTCCTTCCCTTGAAATCTGTGTGGAGACCTGCCATGAGTATTACAACACCTTCTTTCCTTTTTTATTTAGAAAAGCTGTGGAATTTCCTTCCATTCTTTTACCTTTCCCTCTTTCTGTAACAATTCTACCTTTATTAATCATGTTTAGTAACACCCAAAGAGCTATAATTACTTTCATTCCTTTTCTTGTTCTCTTATTTTTCTTTTATCTGTGATGGCCGTGATTGACACGTTTCTGCCCATACCATGTCAGTTACTATTTTAATAAGAGTGAGATGTTACAGAGTGGACAAGCACCAAATGAGCTGACTCATGCTGAGCTGAGCCTATGGTATGTGTCAGTCTTCCTCTGGCTCAGCTTTTCATATGAGTGTGACTCTATTGTCATAATTCATCAGACATATTTCTTACACTATCAGAGGTTTCCTAACAATTGTCCTGCTAAAGGGAAATTGCCCTTACATTCAGGCCACGTTATGCAGCGCAAGAGATTTATCTATTCTCCTCCATGTCATTTGAGAGACTGATTAAAGAGAGAAATTTTGAAGTGTTTGAGAAATGGCTATTACATGGTAACCATCAAAAATGAAAAACCCAACCAAATTTCAATTAGCTTGAGAACTTTGATGAAGTATACCTGCAGAGCTCACTCATAGATGCTGCCTATGGTGGATACAGACCAACAGCAATCACAGCTAAGTTAAGCAGCTGGGCAACTTTTACAACCACTGGTGGCCATTATAAGAATCCTTTGGTTTCTCTTGGTACTGAGACTCAAGTGGAATGTATGTCCATCATCATAAAAATAGCATAATATGTTTCCCAACTTAATCTCTCCATCATCATAAAAAAATTAAAAATGAAATTCATGTAACTACATCATGTGACAGAAAATTCTATTTACCAAATTATGGGTGATTCAATACTGACCTATAAAGAATAAGCACATAATCCAAACAAATAAACAATTCTTCATCCCTACAAAGAGATACAAATATTCTATGACTCATTTTCATTTTTTCTTCACAAATCAGACCAATAGGAAGATAAAGGAATGTTTTCTAACACAATTGTGATGCTTGCAATATGTAACAATTTGTGATACATATCTTTATCTTCAAATCAACTATGGTTTGACATTTCAAATCATGTATCATATGCATGTATTGTTCTTCATGGGATATTTGATCATTTTTTCATGAAATTCAATTCAATTTGGATTTCCTTTAAAGAAGAAGACAATGAACTTTTTTCAACTAAGCAGATGCCTTAATCATAGCATTTGTATCATTATTTATCAATAACATCTGGGTTCTGAGATCAAATTCAAGTATTTCAAATGTAATTTAGGAAATACACCCATCAAATCACCGTATGCTGAATAGCATTTAAGACACAATGACAGTCTTAAGTCATCATGTAACAAGGTTTACTTCTTAAACGAAAAGTCATTACATAACCACTTTGCTTTAAACTAAAAGAAAAACCAACAATTTAGCTTAAGTTAAAAAATATTTTAGTTTCTTAGCTGTATGACTAATGTACTAAAATATAAAATCTGCATCTTTCATTCAAATATCACTTGATTTATATCTAACTATACAGCCCCTGATGACCTGTTGATGAGCTGGTCTACTTTACTTACTATCCAGTCTACATAAGGACGCTCTTCTAGATTTACTTTCAGGATACTCTTGATTAACTCCAGAAGATCCTGTAATGCATATATATATCTATTTATTTCATTCATCATACTTAGTTGCCATCTCCTGTGTTAGCAAGGTAGAGCCGGGAAACAGACAAAAGAATGGCCTCACCCACCCACATACACATGTATATGCATAAACGCCCACACACGCTCATATACATATCTATACATTTCAACATATACATACATATACATACATAGACATATACATATATACACATGTACATATTCATACTTAGTGCCTTCATCTATTCCCGTCGCCACACCACCACACATGAAATAGCAGAACTGACAGAGCAAATTTTACACAAAATCATATGTACCTGCAAGCATCTTGGTAATACACACACTCTTAGTCTAGGTAACCATCTCATATTTCATTGGTTATTCTCCATCATTTACATCTGTACTTACCATCAATCTTCCCATTTCCATTGTCCTCACATATTCGTATTTTCTTTTAACTTTCACTTTTACAATATTGTCTTTATTTACTCCCTACTAAATTCCTCTTTTTGTGTCTTGTTTCTCTCAAAAATTTTATTCTACTATTTTTGATATTTGTGAGTTATCAATACTAATCATTGCTGGCTCCCATAAGAAAGAAAGTATAGCTATAATTATTCTACTCATTGTTGTCTACTGTGCCCCTAGATTATGACTTCCTCTGAAGGGAACATTTTCATATATCTCTGAATTCCATAATTTATCAATAAATATGCAGATGACTTGTAGAAAGAGTGTTGATTCAAACACCTTTATATTCTGGAACCAATGTAATGTACAACAATCTAACTTTTTTTTTGTTTTTGCTCAACTCCCCTTACATACACACAAAATTCATTTTTACCAGTACAGAACTCTTGAGTAGTTCTATCTTCTGAGCAGAAAATAACTTCTCTAAAATGACCTCTCTTCTAACACTAATGTATTTCCTTTACAATATGCCCACCAATCATTATACTACCACGACAAGTACTGTAAAACTACCGAGACACAACATAACCCTGCCTGACCTTATAACTTTCATAAATACATTCAAAATCAAGGCAAAAACTCTGCAATCTTCATACAATCCTCAAGTAACCTCTATCACTTTCCCTAAAAAGAGTTCTTAAATATTTCAAATTGTGCCTTATTACACACACTTCTGCACAAACAACAAATCCTCTTGTTGTTTTCTGTTATATATCTTTACAAAAAATTTACTGAAAATCCACTAAATGAATTTGTTTCAAAATATGAAAAACTTTTTCCTCTGAGATGGTGTACCACAAACATGAGAAAATCTCAAGGGTACTCCAAGAAATTTGGGGTTAAAACCTTACTCTGTCTTTCTGATGGTTAAACACTAGCTTTCCCCATTCATCTCTACCTATCCAATCTTTTCTTAGATGAATAGGGTTTATGAATGTATAACTCTGCCCTAACAATCTCATCCCAGCCTTATAAAAAAGTTTCACACAAAATGTTTGCTTCAGGTTCCCCAAGAGCTTAATCCATCCCTAGAATATCATGTCTATAAAACTTACATTGATCCTCCTGTAAGGCCATGACTTAAAAGCTAAGTATTTCAATTTCCTGAAAAGAAAGTAATGGCTTTTCATATGCTGATAAAACACTTGAGCAAGACTTACATCAAAAGTCTTTCCTCTTGAGGTGAGGTCTTAGTACTTTCTGAACTTTTGGAAGACACATACTTGCCATTAAGCATCCCATAAAATGATAAGATGATGCTTACTGTCCAAGATCATGTTGGAAAGAACTTTACCTGAAAATGTTGTTTATCCTAAGCTATCTTACAACAATGAGTTTGCTGAAAGTCAACAGGTCAAGATCACCCATTTTTTTGATGAATTCATTCTTGCTGCACAAAACAGGATACAATTGCACTGTCACTGATTCAGTAAATCTCTTGGGTCATGTAGATGATGTATTTAGTGAGGAATATGGTCAGGAGATGGCCTGAATGGATGTGGGAAAAAGAATGAGGAGAGATGTAGCACCACATCAAAATTCTTTTTAACAGTCTTCTCGCACAAGCATCTTCAAACGTGTTCATTCCTAAGCACTAAGAATTTCTAAAAGAGGGTATCCTGGGGTAGTGGAAACCCCTTTATTCTCTAGAATGTTAGAGGAAGGTGCACCCTGACCTTTCTGTTTTTGTAATTCACCAGGGAAAAAACTACTGAGAAGGAATCTCTTTCCACAAACGAGGCCCCAAAGAACTTTCCATGGTTTACTCCAGACGCTTCACATGCCCTAGTTCAGTCCACTGAGAGCACACATTCTTAATGTCTAGTGCAATATTTCTCCATGTACTCATAATACTGACTGCAAATGCTGTGCAAGAGTAAGAAATATGTGTTAGTTGTGGCATGAGATTCATGACAATCAAAGAAACAGGCCCTCCAAGTCCTCCCCTCATATCTCAGAGTGAGAAAGGATTAATTCAAATGTGTCTACCATGTATTCTTCTCCTTCTCACTCAGCAATCTACCTGGACAACATAAAGGTAGTTATAGTGATTTCTCTTGCTCAATGACTGACTCATGTTTGGAAGAGATATTATTTGAACTAAATTTACAGAGACAGGAGCTACCTCTGAATTTTCATTCTGCATGTGCCAGGTACTGCTATACAGCACTCCACCAATAATGTTTTTCCAGTCATTAAAATAATTTACTAACACTCTTAATCTAACCCAGCTTGTTTTTACAAGTGTCCATGAATTGTCCAGTTTTACTGAGTTTGTAAGCGGATAATCTAGACAAGAATATATTGCGGTAAATATAATAGAAAAAAATGCATGAAGACATGGTTAATGTTTTCTTTCTTTTAAACTATTCGCTATTTCCCGCGTTAGCGAGGTAGCGTTAGGAACAGAGGACTGGGCCTTTGAGGGAATATCCTCACCTGGCCCCCTTCTCTGTTC
>JAUTXX010516082.1:0-11676 GCA_032273605.1 Panulirus laevicauda | reverse complement strand
TATATATGGTTTATTTGTCAGAAAAATGTATATTATACTGCTGTTTATTTTTTGTGTGACCTTTAACAGTATCCATAAACAATTCATTCCTGGTAAAATCTTTTAATGGATGATAGTTTTCTTAAAGTAAGTGTAGTCATGAACTTTCTCTGCACAGGAATAATTTAGCTAATGATGTTGGTGTGCATGTACAGTTTGTGTTGGATATTGTATTGAAGAATGTATTGTAGCCTATTACATGGTGGAATTATTTTCATAGACAGAAAATTTGTTTTCTCTCATCTCATTTGTGGCTTGATGATGTAGACATTGGTCTCCTAACACTTGAAGTCTTATGTTGTTTTCAAACTGAAGTGATATAGATCTATTCTAAAACCTCACTAATTCAGACTTAGACACAGATTTTTTACCTGAATATTCACACTCATCATAGTTAAGTGAAATTGAATTTTTTCACAGTATGTTTAGTAGAGCAGTATTTAAACTCATCTTCCCTGTGGTTGGTGGGTGTAACAGGTTGGAGAAATGTATAACTTCCAAAATGTTTTATGTAGAAATATGTTTTTAGAATTAAGAGAGTTGTATTACTTTAACTGTTAACCTATATAGCTTTCTTCATCTGTTCCTGGTGCCACCTTGCTAATGTGGTTAACAGTGGTCAGGTATGAATCTCTCAAATGAATATAGAAAGCTAAAGACTTGTATTACTACACTGCTGTCTAGTAATTTAGAATGAAATAAGAATAGGGAAAAATACTGTTTGAAGAATGCCATAAAATTTATTTGATTCCATGGGTAAAGGTAGGATTTCCGCAAGTTATGAATGAGGTTAAGTTCTTGGTTAAACCAGTGTTTAGGGATATAATTCATACAAAATCCAAGCTCAGATTATACAGTGTGAATTATCATGAGTATCTGATTTCGACTTTCCAAGTTATAATTATAGACAAGCTGCAGGTTATGCAGGTAGAGTGTGACTTCCAACAGTGGATAATGGACTGATGGATAGTGACGATGACTGACAGAATAATATCCTATAGACTGCCTCGCCATGCAGATTATAAAAAAAAAAACGTAATTAGTAAGTTCCATGGCCAGTGGTGGAATTTTCTTGAAATGAGCTGGACTTAATTCCTGACTAAACCTTATTGTAAGGTCATTGCTCAGCCAGAATCCAGACAATTTGCAGAGTTTTGGGTTGAATGCTTTTCAGTTCTATAGTTGCGGGGGAAGAGCAATAAAAAGGATCATGATTACTCAGTTTATATTTTTCATCTTAAGACTGTGGTTAGATGTGGGTTATGATGGATGATGCTGATGTTAACAAACAAAGAGTTCCCTAAATGCTTTCTGGGGAAGAGGTCACAAAGCTGTGGTTAGTGTGCTGTTTGGAAAGTTAGCTGAAGTTCAGGAGTTCACTTGGTGCTTGACAGGTAGCTGTAACATTGCTTGACTCAAAATTAATGAAGTTTCTTAAACGTATTGCTGAACCCTTTCTGTAGAGACTTCTTTAGCTTCAGGGCTATTCTATGGTCAGTAGCAGGGAAAAGATAGATTCATTTGAAGTAAGAAGTTCTTTAACAAGATTGTACTCTAGTGATCTAGCCTTACAGAAGATGACTTTTCACATGTGATGTAATCACAAGCAGGCAGAGTCTTATGAAACTGTACCTGTTTAACTTTACAAGGAACTACCGTGTGGAATTTGTGGATAGTAGAATATCCACTAACCAAGGAAAATATATTTTTCAAGAAAAATACTTTTAACAAAAAACCAAATCATGGTTGTCAGGGTGCCAAGTTTTATATAACTTTTATGGTCAGAGGAAAATGTGGTCACCAATGATAACCCACAGGTCAAAAATTTTAGCTCATAGTTTTACAGATTAAAAGGAGTGATATTGTGTGGCTCTCTGGCACTGCCATCCACACTTCACAAAGACCCTGTTGTTATGTAAATTATAAGAATTAGTACAGTATTTGTATTTATCTTGTATTCTTTGTTGTAGGGAAGTTACACAGACACCTTGGACAATTCACAGTTGTAAAAATTCATGACGGGGTCTTCCCCAGTTTGTGGAAATTAATGAGGTTTTAGTGTATAGTAATTAAATCACAGGTGATTGGTTTTTAATTGTTTAGTAATGAAAGAATTATATCTTTAAGTCTGAGTGTAAACAGTGAATGAGCATAAGAACTTTCTTTCTGTGCATCAGACAAATGGTCTCATATTTAACTATAAACGTATAGTATATGACAATAAGTTTCAATGGATTTGTGCATTTCTCTCATTTTGTGTCAATAAGAAACTTCTGTGTCTTGAGGTAAACAGTAATAAGGATAATGTTCTGCATGGGAGAGGCTAATGGGTATCTTGTGAGGCATATTCATAATTCTATGTCACTTGTTATAGTTATTAGATTACGATATGTATGGGCACCACGATGATTATTAACGTTTTAGATGTCCAGCAGTAGTTTGTCAGGAACCTCAGTGACTCTTTAGCCTGTCACTTGATGAGTAATGCACTTCTTACTCTCTTAAAAGCGAGACCATTTGTCATTGTAGAGTGTGGACACAGAGGAGTGGTACGGCATGCATGATGCAAACCTGCTATGCTATTATCTGAAGTCGCATGTGGCCTTCCTGAAGGAGACATGGTTCATCTCTATGCTTGGCAGACCCACCATTACTTTCCTTGTCCATTCATTTATGTTAGGTAAGCTCAGAATTCTTTAAACTGAACTGAACTCTTAGAAAAATATTTAACTCTCATTTGTGAGTATTCATTTCTTATCATGAACTGTTGAGTGATTTAGATATAGACTAGTCTTAAATGGCAGTCATTAATTTTGATTGGACTTGATAACTGTCATATTAGTTGTGGAATATTAAGTTTAAATGAATTCAAGCAGGCTTCATCATTTATGCCCTTACTAGTTGCTACGTGTATACTGTTATTTTGATGTGTAAAACACTAGTCTTTTGTAAAGAATGGTTGGTTTAATGCCTTAAGAAATTATATTGAGCTGACTTTTATATGCTGATGAAGATTTTTATTTCTTAATCTTTTTGAAGAAATAGCAATGAACAAATGAAATTGTAGCGGATACACTGACACACAAGAAAAGGGTTTAACTAGGCAAAGGTCTTAAGATAGCCAGATGTTATGTTGGTACATTGTTGTTGTTATTATTATTCATATATTTTTTTTAAAGAATTAATACAGTGTTATGTAACCCGAATGACCTCTTCTTCAGGGGCTTCTGCAGTTTCATAATTTCCTTACAATCAGTTAAAGGTATAAGATGGATCCCTTTAGGGTGAGAATTTCCTTGACAAGACTGTATTCTGATGATACCTTGACAGAGGTGACTTCTCATTCTTGGCCTAACCACAATCAGGAGTACATTAACACCTCTTCTGACACATATCGTATGTACATGATACTCAGAGAAATGTATCCAAAGAATCAACTTTTCATTGATAAATGAGCATATTTCTATCTATTCATCTATCTGTCTATATCTCTGATGCCCATTCCCTCTGAGAACTCCCATCAAGAGGTGGCCACAGCAAAAGTCTCCACTTATCACTGTCCTTACATACCTTCCTTGCATACACCACTATTACCTAGTTTTATTGTTTCAGTACATACAAAATTTTAGATAAGCTGTTTTATCTTTGGGTGGGCTTGCAGTTACCTTGGAAAATTTAATATGGGTCATCTTAGAAAACAAGGTTGGGAACCAATGGTTTAGAAGGAAAGAGGAAGGTAGTATGTAGTAGTTGGTAGGCAGCCACTGACCAGGGAGGCATATTACCAGTTCTACCTGCCTAGGTATCAGGAGGGTTGCTTGATGGTGGAACTCTGTGAGTGAGGAGCTCCCACTTACTGCGCAAGTGGGGACCGTAGGTGGTTAGATATAAAGAGACAGATGGACAGAGGTTAGGAACACACACACACACACACATATATGGTGTATTTGGACAAGAAGGGACACAGAGAAAGAAGGCCTTGGCGAGATTATTATCCAGTAGGAATAATGCTACAGGAATCTATACATGAAAGAGACCTAGGTGTGAACGTTATGGCTAGCCTGGTGTTATTGCTCCACATCAGGAGAATTGTTAATAAGTTTCTGAAGGCAATCACTGTTGATTGTAGTTATGTGTATGGATAAGGAAATGTTTGGTAAGCTAGTTACAGCATATATTAGATCACAGATAAGTTCTTTTGATTTATAGTTTTTTTTAACTATACAGTGTATGGATAAAGATTAAGAACATTAGATAATTTTCTCTCATTTGTTTTTCACTTAAATCAGTAACATAAGGAGAAATGGTACAACCTCACGCATGTTTAAGTGACTATCAGTGTTAGATGGGTTGGGTAGCAATGTTTACATTGTCCGTATTTTGTGTCCACCTGGTGTTTTGTGGATGTTGGTAATTGGAAGTCTTTGAGAGTATAAAAATAAAACAGAGTTAATTTGTGAGCATAGGAGATTGACAAAGTGAACTGATTTGCATACATATTACATATTGAAGTTTGTAGTATACTGAAAAGAATTGATATTGTTTTTATATGGGTTCTTTTTATAGATGTGCTGACTTTCTGAAGACATTTTGTCCCAGTCGTTTTGGATCTGTGATACTTGAGTACATTATTGTTGATATCACATTTATGTATAGTGTTGTATATATGTGCATAGGCATGTGCTTGCTGATGGCAGACTGTGTGTGGCTTGTGTGAGATGTTTTGTGCAAATTGCGTATGCCCTGTTCATTTTAAAACCTTTGAAAGTTTCTGTTGAAACTTGAAATAGTAGAAATGAAAAAATCTTAGATGATTGTAATAGAAAAGGGATAAAGTGAATGCTCTTAAGAATTAAGTGCATAGTGCTCAGATGCATGTTTCAGCAGTATCTTATCATAAACATTCATGTTTGGATGTGAAACTATTAGAATTTGAGTGACTCCCCCCTCTTTTATGGTTTAGGCATGATGAATGGATTGCTCTTTGCATTGTTAGGTTAATGTTATTCAGATAGTTATCAGGGAGACATTAACCAATTGTGTTTAAGCCACCTTATTAGATATCCACAATGAATCACTTGTAGTGGGAATATGGAGAAAAGTCTTTTCCCCAATTTGCCCATAGTTGGCTTGTGTCAGGTAAAATGTGGATGAAGTAAACCTGTGTCTAAGGTTACTGGAACCTTACTTGCTGATACCAGTCACTTTGCTTGTATCAGGTTAATCTGACTTTTTGTTTTATTGCTTATCATATTGCTCATGTGTAATCATGTTTACTGATCACACAAGTGCAGAAAGAAATTGCATAAAGCTGCCCTGATAGCTACCATTTTGGTAATCATTTGCTTGTTTTTGCTTATTGTTGACTTTATTCACATTTTACTTAGGGTGGATAGAGCACATAGTACAGGGTGGATAGAGCACATGTATGTTGAAATTTTACAGAACTGATTCCTCAAACCCCAGTCCTAAAGAGTGGCAAAAGAGTAGAGGTGTCCTCTTCTTTGCAATAGACTTCATACTGTGTTGCTCATAAATGACTTCACTTCACAAGTGTACACTATTATTAGCACTATGAATAATGTGTATTAGTCCTTTGATTGTCAGGTTAGGAAAGACAGAGGTGATTGGTGCTCATATAGTGAAGACACAGGAGGTGGATGGCTGGGGAAAGGATACTGGAGTTTAAAGCCCAGATATAAGAATGGAGGTATATTACTTTGGAAGAGATATATTTGGGATGGGTTTATTGCTTACATTTTGAAAATGGGGGATCATTGCTGTTGCACTGAGGATGAATGGATGTCGGCGATGAAGCCTTAATGATACAGGATTGTTAGTTCCAAGATAGTGAAAACACAAGAATGTGTGTGTTTTGTTAATGAATATATGTAGGGTGATTCGTTGCCCTGTTGTTGAATATGTTTAGGGGGACTAATACCATTTCTGTGTGAATAAGTGGATAGAGCGCATGTACTAGGTAGTAAAGAGAAGGGATGTTAATACTCTTGGGTTATGAATTTTGGAGGTTGTCATTGCCTTGAGAACTGGTTCATGGCTGATGAATGGTAGTAGCACTAACATCTTAACAATGTGATCACTGGTTCAAGACTAGGGTTTGATTTTATGACACATTCTGTTGACCTAGCTGTAAATGGATACTGACTTACCAAATTTAGGAAATCAAAAACAGCCAGATAGATTGACTGCATTACTTTCCTGTGTGGTGAGTGTTGGAATTCGGTTTGCTGTAACCATCCTCATAAACATCTCTCATCCTGGAAAAGGAGAGACATTGTCAGTTCCTTGATAGCATCATTTGCCTTCATAGTGTCACTTAACTGAAGGGAAGAGATAATTGCTTAGTTCATGAAGACCCTAAAGGATAGAGCCTACAAAGTAAAGATTTAAGAATGTTATTGCCTGGTTAGTGAAAACAAAGGGGGGTCAGTGCTTAGGTTGTGAAACTGTAGATTGGATCATGCGCAGATAGTAGAAACAGATGAAATTATTACCTTGAGAGTGAGACATTAGGGGATCAGTGCCAAATTAGTGAATGAGAAAGACGCACAGGGAGTTTAATGCTGATACATAATGGTTAGTGCCGTAATGGTGAAGACAAAGGTAGCCCAATAATTTATTCTTTCTGTGTTACGAGTAATTCTTGGTTATGCTCCTGGATGGGTTCAGATATTGCCCTTTTCTTTGTTTAAGGAGCCCTCAATATTTCATCGTAGGATTTTGTCATTATTTTGTTTTCCCCATAAAACTGAATCAGCTAAGGAACAAACAGGAACTGGAGCTTTTATGGTAACTCAAACATTTTTAAGATGAGTTATCACCCCCAGTTACTTATATTATTTTTCATCTGATAAGATTTTATGATTTGGGTTCAGTGTGTAATAAGATTATGTAAATTTTTTGACATGATTCTTATAAATATGACCTCTCTGCAGTTCTCCCAATAACTCCTGTACTTATATTATGTCCTGCAGTCAGGACACAAGTTCAAGAAAATGTAACAAAGTGAAAACAATATTTTTGAAATATCTTGTCTTGAAGATGCCTCATTTTATTTACTGTATATATGGAGTATGAGATAATTACTAATCTTTGCTGTATATATTAACAGCCATGTTTCTTGATCATGCCCTTTGATAGGGACCATGGGATTGAAATAGAAGGTTGCAGAAAATTCATTTCATTAACCACTTCGCCGATTAACATTAGGTTTAGACAGTAACATGATTGTGTATTTGCCTTAGATGATGCCTATGGATACAGGCAGATGGCTTAGTTTTTTGTCATATCTTGTTAAAGTCAGACTAATAGGTTGAAGAGAGTATAGTGGCAGTGTGAGCGGGTGTGTTACATGAACAGAGTTCTATTGGTATTGCTGTATTTTCTGTTGCTTTGTGTTGTCGTCCTCTCACTGACCACATCTTCTGGATCATTATAGGTGTTCTGCCTTTATTCCTTAATGACTTTTTGTTTCCAGCTTTTTCATTCCTTTCTTTTTCTTTCGTTATCATTCCTTTTTTATGATCACCCTTACATGCATAACCTTTTGTAGATGTTATAATAAGTTTTTCACACACCTCATTTTTGCCTTTTATTTATTAGGTTTCTCTTGTTTTATGGAAATATTGATGATATTGATAGTGTACATGGTATTAAAGTCAAACTGTATTGCAGTAATGGTAAAACCAATTGATCAGTCACTACATTATGTAGTCATGCTTGTTAGGCTGTTTTTTCCTTTTGAATGTGATTGCTTTATATTCAGTTTACACCACTTACAGAGGAAGGAAAAATCCCTCCCTCCATGGTCTCCACCCTCAAGAAGCTGAAAAGTGGATACATCAATGGCACAAGGTGAGGTAACTTGTTTTTGGTTCTTCCAGAATATTTGTGAACAGATATCTTGTATAACTTTATAAAACTTCTTTGCCTGAATTTAATGAAAGATTAGAAAGAAAATTTGAAAGAATTCATCTTAGTAATTCACTGTCATGTCCTTCACAGAGTTTCACTGGGTAAGATGCAGGAATTTCTTAATACGTCCTGCATTACAAGCCTCAACTTTCTCAATGACACTGAGAATGGATTTCCTGATTGTAAGTATTAATGGATGATTTAAAATGAGTAAGTTAGCATATTTTCCCTTGATAATTAGTTAACAAAGAGCCCATCTTTGTACCTCTGCTTTCATGTTTAGTGATAGAAAACTCTGTAGTTTTAATTGCATCTTTTTCTCACACATACACACACACATCCATAGGGATAGGGGAGAGAGGATACTTCCCACGTATTCCCTGCATTTTGTAGAAGGCGACTGAAAGGGGTGGGAGTGGGGGGCTGGAGATCCTCCTGCAGGTTTTACTTTTCCAAAAGAAGGAACAGAGAATGGGAGACATGTGAGGATATTCCCTCTAAAGCTCTGTCATCAGTCCTTGATGCTACCTTGCTGATGTGGGAAATGGAGAGAGAGAGAGAGAGAGAGAGAGTTCTACAGCTAACCAGAGGGAAGAAAGGAGAAATTGAATGATACAGAAGAATGTATTCCCTTAACTAACATATGTATTTTTGCTTAAGGGTGAACATGTGGACCACTGTTTATGATGTTTCATTTTCTTCATGAAATTTAATTATGAAATACTGTATTCTTTGCAGTAGAGTAAGGATAAACTGCAGCCTCATTAGCTGTTTCTTATTTGAATTAAGTCCAGGTTTTTGTAACTGTTGTGAATCTGATGAAAAAAGTTAATTGAAGATTAGACATGCTCATATGGTACGGTTGAATGTTATTTGAAAGACTTGATTATCATCCCATTTTTTGACATCTTGTTCAACCTGGAAAGGTGATATTGTAGATGACTAGTACACATTTATTGTCTAACCTGTTATATACCTGATTTTGATTTAGGTAACCTTTTTCTGTTTTATCATTAGTGTGTGGATTTAATATAAAGAAATCATTCTGATAAGAGCAAAACATAAGGCATCAGCTGCTAATTGTGTCTAAACCATGACAGATTTTTCTCTTTGACCAAAACCAATCAAATATTTGTACAGGTCTCAAAGGGGAGGTAAAGGAGTATTTAGAGAAACAAATGCGAGGATCTTTATCTTGGAGAAGGGCAGATCTTGTACGCATGTCAAGCAGGTAAGTCAGACAGTTATTTGTTTATATAATTATTGATTTTATTGTTATACATTGACCTGTCACTAGGAATGCTTCCTTTTTTGACAATTTGAATTCTTCAGGTAGACTTGTATATATTGAATTTTTATAGATTGTGAATTATTTGATGCAAAATTGTAAAAAAATGTATGCTAGATATGCATATATGTGGAATATTAAAACAATGGTTCTACGGATATATATTCATCAAAATGTTTTGCTTTCCACTTGTTAGCGTAGTATTTCTTATGGTCTTATATATATATATGTCGATGGTCTAGAGAGGTTTGTTGAACCTAGTTAGTAATGCTTGATAATTTCTTTCTGCCTGTCCTGCAAGCATTAAGAGACAAATCTTGGTAATAAGCTGGCATGTGTTCAACCGCATAATTGGTGAGGAGGCAGCAGTCTGCACACACCCTTTACAAACTACCCTGTGCTGTCTACAGCTAAATGGTTATCTGAATGGGTCTGCTCTTGGCCAGTCAGAAACCATCAACAGGGTGATGTCATTGGACCTCCCCTCTACCAGTTGGTTGGAATTTGCAAAATTTTTGGTTCTCAGTGGGCCTAGATGTGCCACTTCTATTTTTATGCAGGCAGTTTATATAGGCCAGTGTCCCTATATTTCTCTTTGTTTATATTGTTGATCTAATGCAGTACTTAGTGTATGAATATATTGTGATAGATTCTGGTCACCTGTAATGTTTGATCCAGTATTATCACCTTTTTATTTGACTTCTGGGGTCATTCATGCCATACAGTGTGTGATATTTGATTTGTCCTGATCCCTAAAGAGGATTTAGGTGTTCAAACTTGTTCACCTGCTGGTGTAACTTGACAATTTGTGGCAATAGTGTCCCTGGCAGTTTGTACTTCCAGAGCCCATATCATGTCTTTCGTTTGTTTATTATTTCTGCAGTACTTACAATACTGATAATTTTATAAAGTTTCTGTTTTAGAAGTATCTATATGTTAATTGAGGTGGAATATAGTGGATGGATAGCCTAGTGAACCAATAGTATTTTGTACCATATGTTTCATTGATATTAGAATTATATATTACTGGCATTTTTTTTTTCTTTCTGCCTCGCTAACAAGTGGACTACTGGCATTCTGTCCACAAACATACAATCTCTCCTTGTCATATGTAACACTTGACAACACGTAACTGACACAGCTTATTCTTTGAAACCCTAGATTTTCCTGCAATGAGCACTATGCACTAGCCCTGCCTTTTAGAAAAATTATGTAAAGTAGTAGGTAGGAGCATTAGATAGAAATAGTCATTAGGAGTGGTAAGTAGGAGCCTCTGCAAACACTGCACTAGACTTGCCTTCTGCCAGTGGTCTGTTAAGGGTGAGGCACTAAAGGTTAAGAAGTGGCACTAGAATTCTTTTGTTATGGAGACTCTGTTGCTGTGGCCACCCCTTTGAGGGAGTTCCAATTAGAACAGGCATCAAATATATAGATAAATAGACAGTTGGTTGTCAGTGTGTGTCCTTCCTCACTTCAGTCCAGGTTTTCAGCCATCTCTTTCTTTGTTTATTCCCCTTTTTCCAGAGTATTAGTTTTACTGTGATGTTTATGTGGTAATGTTGGAAGGTCTCAGGTGGTTGATTCATTGGTAAAACTAGTATTTTTCTCTTTTTGAATGATTTTGATAATATTGAAATTAATCATTGACCAGTCAGTGGTAGAATGACCTCGTCTTGCTTCCTTTGCCTCTTCTCTGTTTTGGTTGTTTTCTGGTCATTTTTGGAGAATTTTAAGCATATTGGTTGAGCGCATGCAGGAAACCCTGTTCTTTCATAGATAGTGTTGGATTCTGCCAGTTGTTCCCAAAGAGGGCAAGTCTCCCTCATTTTCATTTCTTGCTTTTAGTTACTTTTGGTCGAAAGACATATGAAAATCAGGAAGTGCATTTATGCGATCTGAAGTTGAAAGTTTTGAAATTTTTCATGCTGTATGTGTGGAGTAGAAGTGATTAGAAAGTTATGGTGAATAACATATTATACTCATATCTTTATCAAAAATAGTTAAGTGATAATTAAAAGGTCTTGTATTTCAACAGCGCATTTCATTTTTTAAGGTTCAGTCAAAGAAACAGGGATCCTGCTCGTCGCAAGATCTCAGCAGTAGTTAAAGGAACCATCCGTAAAACACGCTCCCTGTTTGTTGATGATGAAAGAGGTATGTTGGAAAGTACAGGATAAAATTTAGATAGGAAATTCTCTACCAACAGAGTTTTTATGACAGCCTATTATTGATACTCATGTTGAGTGAATGATAACTAAAACTAGGTTGTTATTTATGTCATGAGTGCAAAAGCCGTTCTAGAGAGTGCCATTTCAGTCTTAGAATGAGGGAATAGATAGTCATGTATATTATGCAAAAATATTAAGATTCTATCAGTTTTGAATGTTTACCTCCCTTTTTTAAGTGATTTTATA